>CAUYQG010185723.1:0-47474 GCA_963574415.1 Tarsius wallacei
TGGTTTCCTGCTGACTGTCACAAAATTCCTTAGTCATAAGTTCTATGTAATTATATGCTTTGTTAATTGAAATCAAATGTTACGCTTTGCAAAACCCCATTGTTACATTTTCATATTTTGTTCTTATATTTTGTTAATGACCTAACCAAGGTAACTCTATTGTTAATGATTCTTCTACCTTGTCTCTATGTAACTACCTTAAACTATATCTTGATGGCAGAACTCCAGGGACTTTCTGGGCACTGGCTATACCTAGGACATGAAATTAATCAAAGCTCCCTAACAATCAAAAGTTCCCATTTTGGTTGCCAAGTTGTTAGTTAATAGTTGCTATGGTCACTAAGTTGCTATGTAGCCAATACTACAAATTTTACCTATAAAAGCTTGTCACAAACTGCACTAGTTTGTCAAGAGTTTTTCCTGGCGTTTGCCTTCTCTTGACCTGTGCGTTAATAAACTCATAATTAATTACACTCAGCTTGTTAGCGTGACTTCTTCTCACTTACTTGGTCATAACAAAATCCAAGAGGCTAGTAGATCGGATCCGGAAATGCCAGGAGTCTCCCTGAATTCTGAATTCAGAAATAAACTTCTTTCTGCCAAAAAAAAAATTGTTGGAAACATAAAAAAAGCTAAATTTCCCCATAATTTAACAACAATGTTTCGAAATTGAGATTATTCACTAATTAAAGCCATTCTCATTTCTTCTTCTACGTGAGACTCTGAAGGGGAATTTTTTTTTTTTTTTTTGAGTTGGGGTCTAACTCTGTCACTCAGGCTGGAGTACAGTGGCACAATCACAGCTTACCGCAGCCTCCAATTCCTGTGCTCAGGTGACCCTTCCATTTCAGCCTCCCAAGTAGCTGGGACTACAGGAGCATGCCACCATGCCTGGCTAATTTTTTAATTTTTAGTGAGTTGAGGTCTCACTATGTTTCCCAGGCTGGTCTCGGACTTCTGGGCTCAGGCATTCCACCTACCTCAGCTTCCCAAAGTGTTGGGATTATAGGAACAAGCCCCCATGCCCAGCTTGGAATTTCAATTCAGAAGCACAAACATTTGTCTTTGGCTACCCATGGCAAATGGAGAAGATTGTGTGAACTTCTTGCAGGGCAAAGACCATGTCATGTCAACTGGACATCACCAGCCGTACCCCAGAGCCCACACCTAACAGCTATTCAAAAAGTGTTTGTTAAATGTATAGTGAAAATATCGTTAGCTTTTTCTAGGAGGGAGGTTAAGTCAGAGTGATTTTAACTAGGGTGACCAAATATTCCTGTTTTGCCTGGGACCGAGGAGTTTCCCAGGATTTTCATTGTTGATGCCAGGAAAGTTCTGGGCAAGAATGAGTTGGTCAAACTACTCAAAGTCTCTCCAGAAACACCCAGGAGTCACCATCATGGCTCAAATATTTTTGAGCTGACTTGGTAGAATGTAACTGGATTTACAGTAGTTTACAAACAAAGCAAATATTTCCGTGTAAGAAGTAAAAAATGTAGGTAGGCCAGGTTCAGTGGCTCAGCCTCTAGTCCTAATACTTTGGGAGGCTGACGTGAGTGGATTGTCTGAGCCTGTGGGTTTCAGACCACCCGGGCAACTTGGTGAGACCTCATCTCTATAATAAATAAAATATTAGCTGGGTGCGGTAGCGCGCACCTGTAGTTCTGGCTACTTGGAAGGCTGAGGCGGAAAGTTCGCTGGAGTCCAGTAGGCCGATGCTGGAGTAGCTGTGAGCATGCCACTGCACTCCAGCCTGGGCCTCAGAGTAAGACTCCAATTAAAAAAATTGTATGGGCATCCTTGCTTCATCATCACGCTGTTTCATAGTACCCTACCTCATGTGGCCTGTTCTGAGGCTGAAGAGTTCCTAAGCCCCACACATTCCTAGGCTGAAAACACAGAGGAAATCTGTATCTGTCACTCTCTTGACCATGTAGGACACAATTTGGAAATTCAGGATATGTTAAGAGTGAAAAGCCAGAAGCGGTGGCTTACGCCTGTAATCCCAGCACGTTGGGAGGCCAAGTCAGGAGGATTGCTTCAGCCCAGGTATTTAAGACAAGATTGAGCAACACAATAAGACCTTGTCTCTACAAAAAATCAACAAATTAGGCCAGAAGTAGTGGCTCTTGCCTGTGTTAGGGTACTGAGGGTGAGGGTGGACGGATGGATGCAGAGGGGTGCAGCACCACCGGAGCCAGCATGCCGGAGATGCACACTGGCAATCAGAGATCCAAGTAATGCGAAGATTTGTAACACACAAAGAAGTGAAAGAAGAAAAGATTTATTTAAGAAAGAGGTCACTTCGCACAGACAGGAAGCGGGCCTACACTCTAGGTAAGTGTGGCAACGTAGCCCCCTGAACCCTGGCTTAAATCCTTTCACCTGGAGATGTTGCAATCAGGTAGACGTGACTGCTGTGACTTCCTTGTTGACCACCTGCGAATGTCTTGGAGACCCTGAGGGGGGTTCTGGTCACCATGCACCAAGTATACAATGGGCTGATACTGGTCACGCTTGAGAAGTCTGGGTTTCTAAAAAGACAAATTACAATAGGCCGGTACCAGTCATGCTTAAGGAGTCTGTGTTTCTGAAAAGTAAGGCGTCTGTGCTTCTGAAAAGACATTCAACAAAGTTAATCTTCACCTAGAGTATGCATTTCTCCAGGACACAGCCTCTACTTTCCCATCATTGTGTTAGGGTTTAAAAACAAGATTAAAAAATGGATTTCTCCAGGACATAGCTTCTACTTTTTCCTCATCATGTCAGGGTTTAAGAACAAGATAAAAAATGGTTTCTCACTCTCATTCTGTCCTTTCAGCCTGTAATCCCAGCACTTTGGGAGGCAGACATGAAAGAATTGCCTGAGCCCAGGGAATCAAGGCCAGCCTGGGCAATTTGGCAAGACCTCACCTCTTCAATAAATCAAAAAATTAACCGGGCATGGTGGCATGCACCTACAGTTCCAGCTGCTTGGAAGGCTGAGGTGGAAGGATCTTCTGAGCCCAGCAGGTCCAGGCTGTGGTGGCTGCGAGTGTGCCACTGCACTCTAGACTGGTGTCAGAGTGAGGCTCCAAATGAAGAAAAAAAAAAATCAAGACTGGGCACAGTGGTTCATACCTATAATCCCAGCACTTTGGGAGACCGAGGTGACAGTATTGCCTGAGCTCAGGGAATCAAGACAAGCCTGGACAATTTGGTGAGACCTCATCTCTGCAATAAATCAAAAAATTAGCCAGTGTGGTAGCACGCGTCTGTAGTTCCAGCTACCGGGAAAGCTGAGGTGGAAGGATCACCTAAGCCCAACAGACTGAGGCTGCAATGGCCGTGAGCATGCCACTGCACTCCAGCCTGGATGACAGAGTAAGACTCCAACTCAAAAAAAAGAAAAAAAAAAGAAAAACTTAGCCAGGCATGGTTGCATGCGCCTGTAGTCTCATCTATTCAAGGCTATATTGTGTTATGATTGTGCCACTGCATTCCAGCCTGGGTGACAGAGCAAGACATTGTCTCAATTTTTAAAAAAATCTCACATATACTGACTGTCATAATTTGTTTGTGCCGCTATAACACAATAGATGAGACTGGGTAATTTATAATGAACACAGATTTATTTTCTCACAGTTTTGGAGGCTGAGAAGTCCAAGACCAAGGTGTTGGCAGGTTCAACTGTCCACTGAGAGCTGCTGTGTGCTTCCAAGGAAACTAAGGGCAAACTAGCCAAATACTGTGTGAAACCTCTTCTGTTAGGGCTTGGAGCCCATTTGTGAGGGAGGAGACTTCCTGGCCTAATCACCTCTCAAAGGCCCCACCTCTTAATGCTAACACTTTGGCAATGCCTGAATTGTGGCGGGGGCCCATTCAAACCCTAGCACTGACATTGTAGGTCCCCACATGAAGTGTCCAGATGATACCTCAGTGGGGCCTGCCACATCTGGAGTTTGCAGTCAGATTTTAGTTCCTCCTCCATAAATACAGACAGCCAAGAGCTGACACTGAACACCTGGGAAAAGCCTCCAACAAGAAAAAATAGAGCCTGAAACAAACAACAGAAGAAAGAAACTTGGAGAAAACAGAAAATGCACAGAGAAGAAAACTTAAAAAAAAAAAATCTCACTAAGATCCTCAAAGGAAGAGAAGATATCGTACACATGTACCAAGATCAGAATACTATCTTTAAAAAGAAACGTTCATGCCAGCTCCCCTTCCTCTTTCATCATTACTGGAAGCTTCCTGAATCCCTCATCAGAAGCAGATGCTGATGCTGTGTTTCTTGTATAATTTGCAAAACCATGAGCCAAAAACCTTTTTTCTTAGTTAAAAAAAAAAAAAAGTAATGTTTAGGAAATGGAGAGTTGGGATATACAGCAAGGAGTATGGTAAGCAGACTTCCAAAAATGCCCCCTCAAGATTCTTGTCCCCTGGCTATTCAGACACCCACCTAGGTACTACTCTGAAGGGATGTAACATGTGGAATGAAGGTTAGTAACCAACTGACTTTAAAAGAGGGAGATTATCTTGGATTATCAAGCAGGGCCCAAGAAAATCACAAGCCCTTAATTACAGAAAAGGAATGCAAAAGATTGAGTAACAGAGATTGGAGATGTGATAGACTGGGCAATGCAGGAGCCTCGGGCCAGGGTGCTGCCTAGGGAAGGAGGAAGGTAGCCTCCAGGAGCAAAAGGCCTGCCCTTAGCCAGAGGAAATGCGGGCTTTGGTCCTCACAACCTCAAGGAACTGGATTCTGCCAACAGTCCGAAGCAGAGGAATCGGATTGGAAGCAGAGCCTTCAGATAAGAGCTCAGCCAGCCAACATCCAAGTTTCCATCTTGTGAGCCCCTCACTGAACCATGTAATGCCCAAACTTCTGACTCACAGAAACTGGGAGTTAATAAATGGGTGCTGTTTTAAGCCTCCAAGTGTGTGGTAATGTTTTATGGCAGCTATAGAAAACTAATACAAGGAGGACTTTCAAGAAATAGAACTTAAGGATAAAGACAAGGAAAATCAGAGTCAAGAGATGCCATGAGTGGACAAACCCAGAAGGCCCAAAGTCTAAATAAAGTTATTCAAGAAACAGAGAACTCAGAAAACACAGGAGAAGAGACTGTCAAAGAGACAACCAGAGAAAAATATCCTGCATTTGAAGGGCTTGAGTTTTCAGATTACAAATGCATAACACAGGGGCTGTAAAAAGACCCCACAAAGGTATATCATTTTCCTGAAACACTGGGAACAGAGAGAAGACCCAACAAAGCCTCCAGAGAAAAAAAAATAAGTCATGTCAAAGATTCAAGAGTCAAAATAGCTTTGAACTTCACAACTGAAATGCTGGAACCTGGAAGCCAATGGAGCAAAGCCTGCAAAAGTCTAAGGAAGAACTATTTCAATCCTAGAATTCTACAACTGACTAAATTATCAGTTAAGTGTGATGTTAGACTCATGATAATTTCAGACACATTAGCTCTCATGAAATGTGTCTTCTAGCATCTGTCTCAGATGCTCCCCAAAACAAGGACTTAAGCTAAAAGAGAGGAAATTACAGTTTACAGGAAGCATGGGAAGAGGAGGGTGGACAAGCAAGGAAGTGCTGATCTTAAAATAAACTTGGTAAAAATATCAAACCCTTAACATTTGATTAAAATAAAAATAGAAGGCTGGGTGCCGTGGCTTCCACCTATAATCTCACAACTTTGGGAGGCTGAGGCAGGAAAATTATTTGAGTCCAGGAGTTCAAGACCAGCCTGGGCAACATAGTAAGCCCTCATCTCTAAAAATAAAACATTAAAAAAATTAGCTGAGCATGGTGGCACATACCTAGCTACTCAGGAGGCTGAGGTAGGAAGATTGCTTGAGCCCAGGAGTTTGAGACTGTGGTGAGTCGTGATCAACCATTGCACTCCAGCCTGGGCAATAGAGTGAGACTCCAAATTAATCAATCAATAAAATAAAAATAGAAAAAATACACATATTGCAAAAATGTACAGATAAATACATGAAAAAATGGAATGAAGAAAAACAACCTGGGATAAACTTAGTACTCTCAAATGCATACCGTCTGACCTTGATTAATTCAAAGAACTGGACCACAAATTTGGCTTTATTCTTCCAAGAAGCTGAGATGATAAAGATACACAATCAGCTACAAGATTTATAGCATCCATAGGACAAATACGCCACAGCTGTTCAACAGAAATATAACTTTCCCTAATACCTGAGATAAATTTCTCCCATGGGCCCTCATAAAGAGGACACTGCATAATGTTGTAGTCAGTGTCCTTGAAAATAACCCAAACAATATATACAGCAATAAATTTCCCATCGCTCTTTCTTATCATGTCCATCAAAATTGGCAGATGGCAAAAAATGGAAACACAATTTGGTACAAGTCCCAGAGCCAAAAGTGCATGTGCCAAGGGTAACATTTAAAAAGGTGTGTCCTTCAGCAGTCCTCAGCAAATACTGCTTCTCACAGCCCAGACTGTCTTCCCTTACATCTCCACGCTTACCCCAGGGTTAGGGGCATTTCTAATAGTAGGATTCAGAAGCATGAAGCATCTGCAGGTATATAAAGGGCCTAGGATTTTACCCTACCTTCGGGCTAATAAGTTGGTCTGCCAGTTTCATGGATGCAACAGAAGACACGAGATTCATGAGTTAGAGATAAAAGACTCTATTATACATAGCAATAAGAGTGGTCAGCATATCAGCGTTTATGCTGGTTTCCTGACCCCAATTCCCACAGGGTAATGCAAAGAGGACTAATAAAACCTGCACCTACTCTGGGTTGCATTACAGGAGAGGAACCCTGAATTAAGAAACTAGGATCTTTAATAATGAGCAGTATGTCTTTTTTTGGCTCTCAAAAAAGGCACTCTGTCTTCCAAGGATGGAAGCAAATCAGCTCTTTGCTCTGGAGACAGATGCTTTCTATACCTTCTTCCAAGGCTGTTCACCATACAAATATCCTTGAAAAGATAGTCTAACTTTGGGAGGCAGAGGCGAGAGGATTGGCTCAGCCCACGAGTTCGAGACCAGCCTGGGCAATGTGGCAAGATCTCATCTCTACAATAAAGCAAAAAATTAGCTGGGAATGATGGCACATGCCTGTAGTTCCAGCTACTTGGAGGGCTGAAATGGAAGGATTGCCTGAAACCAGCAGGTCGAGGCTACAGTGGCTGTGAGCATGCCACTGCACTCCAGCCTGGGCAACAGAGTGAGACACTGACTCAATTAAAAAAAAAAAAAAGAAAGAAAGAAAAGAAAAGAAGAGATAGCCTAGAACAAAAGCAATCAGTGCCTCTCTCCTTACAAGATATGTGCAGGTCCAGCAGAAATACAAAAGAACCACAAAAACCTGCCTCCCCACAATGGGTGAGTAGGGGAAATGATAAAAGACAAATTTCAAAGGAAATCTCAAGAGAGAATTGTGGAGTTCCATAGAGAAAATGTATCTCAAGCCACGTTCAACAAGGCATGAATTTCAGATCACACAATATTTGCCACTGATATAAACAGATGGAGCAGAAAGGGTACCCACGTGGGATGGCCACGTGTATCTAAAAATCCATGTTTGAGTCACCACTCAGGGAAGTCCCAGGAAGTCTACATGAATCATCATAAAGACTCAACCTTGTCACTTACACCATTTGCAGAGCCTGATGTGCGAGAGAAGCAGTACAACTTGTGCTGACATTTTGAGCCATATGGAAGTGAAAAATGAATGACCTTGCAGTTTACCTCATGTCCAGAGATGAGGCTGCATTTCAGTTCATCAGAAAAGTGACCCACCATAAGGTCTACATCTAGAGTGCCAAAAATCAACAGGTCAAACCGACTACATAATTCTGGGGTTTTCCAAGAATGAATATATTTCTGCCTTATCGTATCATGTGCACAGGTTTTCAATCCATTCTGTCTTCAGCAACATAATTTACCAGCAGGTCAGTCTTCTACCTCATTTTTATGATGAGGTTCAGAAGTTTCTTATTGAATATCTTTCATGGCCTTAGCCTTAGTAATCTGCTCAAAACATGTACTTGCATCTGCAATAGCAATTTCCCAGCTCACACCAAGATGTAGGGATAAATCAAGAACCCTGGATTTGCATTGTTAAAGAAAAAAAATTATTTATGATATTTGTTAAAGGCATTAAGGAAGACTCTGTCCAAGAAAGGATTATCACAACAGGTGTAGGAACCATTGCGATGGGGGTCTTGCAGTGGGGGAGGGAGTTTGATTCCAACTCCAGTAAAGACAGCGAGGACTTACAGCCAAGGAGTAGGGTAGGGGGTGGGGTGTGTCAGTGGATGGAAAATTACGAAGAGGAAATGTCAAGGAAAGGGGGGATTCTCGCTAGACCAATTCAACAGAATTCAGATATCAAGGTGGGGGATTTTTGCTAAACTGATTTTGCAGGATTCTTGCTCAAACCTGTTCTTCAAGGACAGAGAGGGAAGCCCATGTGAGGTCCTAGTCAAAAGGACTCAGAGATGCCTGACAGAAGTTTGGTCAGAGGAGGAAGTCTTGATCAGCACCACTTCTTCCTCGCAGCTTTAAGGACATGAAACACAGAGAAGCTGCTATTTCAACTGGACACACCACAAAGGCACTGGGATAGACTCACCTGTGGGACTGATGTGTGCCCTGTGACTTGTAAGATCATAGATGTAATTGATGGTTTCTTTCAGATCAGTTATAACCTCTGTTCATGTATACTCCAAATGATAGAGCTATAAATTTTTTAAATATTCAAATGAAATATATATTTTTTACAAATAGCTTAGTTATTTGCAAGTAATTTGCGCACATTCTGATTCTTTACCCCTAAATACTTTAGCATGGGTTTCCCAAGAATAAACACCATCTCCTATGTGACCACAATATCATTATCACATGTAATAAAATTAACAATAAGTCCATAATATCATCCACTATCCTCTCCATATTCATATTTCCCACAAAGTGGGAAACTTTAAAAAAATTCCTATACTTGGGCAACCCCCTCATGTCCCCTCCCACTGTGGGAGCTTTTCTGTCCTCTCAATAAATCTTGCCTTTAAAAAAAATTCTTATACTTTTATTTTTTAAATGTTTTTGTTTTTATTCATGAAACTTATTAAATATAATCAATGAAGTAAATGTAGATTTCCAGGGGTGTGTGTGTGTGTGTGTGTGTGTGTGTGTGTGTGTAGTATGGTGTGTTGGGTGATGATGTACTTGAAAAAAAATATACATTTCAGCACCAACGCTTCATTTGGAACTCTGGTACCATTGTTTTTTAAGTGGGAAAATTTTACTCTTCATTTGATACTTGATTTCTTTCTGCTGTGGACTGAATGTGTCCTCCAAAATTTGTGTGTTTGAAACGGAATCAGCAGTGCAACAGTGTTGGGAGGTAAGGCCTCATGAAAGGTTTAATGCTGTTATAAAAAGAGCTTACAGGAGTGGGTTCACTCTCTGCTGTTTTTCTGCCATGTAAGTATACAGTGTTTGTCTCTTTTTGCCCTTCCATCTTCTGCCATGGGAAGACACAAGTAGATGGCCTTCCTCTACATACTGTTGAATTAATCGTGGACTTCCCCACCTCCAGACTTGTGGAATAAATTTCTGTTCAATTACCCAGTCTCAGCCATTCTATTACAGCAGGACAAATGGACTGACACCTTCTCCATTGTTTGCATTTTTTAATATATGCATGCATTTCTTATACATAAAAAGTAATTAAGAAAGAGAGAGAGAAAACCTAAGAGATGACTAAATATTTCCCTTCTGGCCTTATCACAGGTACTGGTATTCAGTCTCCCACACTAGCAACAAAATCGATTTTGAGGAAAGGTGCAGTAGCCTTAAATGACTACCCATAAAAAATAGAGACATATCTAGTGGTGTTCTGGTAAATCCTAAGAGGGGAGAGGAAATCTGATTTCCTGATTTGTAGCATTTTCCAACTTCCACGGTGTATATATTCATACCATGATGGATTTCAAGCTACCAGTTTGACATCGTTGAACAAGGAGTTGGGAAGAAATGAATCCAAGTGTTAACAGGAGTTGGCTGCAGTACATCACAAATATGTCCCAAAGATTTTTCTCTTCTAGATTGGTGCCCTCATATGCACGAGCTATGGAATTTGACAGTGCTAGAGGAAGAGAAGGCACACAAGAAATTAATCCAAGAAAGCCAATTTCTGATTAAGTGCAGGAAAGTCTTCCCTTCCTTTGAGGCTTTTTTTTTTTTTTACTGTGAAATTTCTGTTCACATTATTTTCTCTCTTTGATGTTTGTTGATACCCTAAGAATCAATCAGGTTGAACTCAGAATCAGAGTAGTAGGATGTTCATGAAGCTGAGGTCAGTCATAGTTTTCTGGTCACATAAAGTTTAGATAAATTTGGCTGCAGTATCCAACGCTCTCATCAAGATTTCTGCATATTTCAAGGGCTTCCATTTTCTGGGAACCTATGGGTCAAATTTCCTGCCCTTGCTGGGCTCTCAATTTATCTTGTTTCTCACTTGAAACCGTTTTGCTTTTCTACTAGCTGACCTAGACGCAGGCCAACTTTCTCTTGATTCTCTCTAATCCTGAGAAGGAAGGGAGGAAGGGGGAAAAGGAAAGAGGGAGTATAGGAAGAAACTGGGGAGAAGGAAAGAGGAGAAAGAAGGTAGGAAGTGGAGGGAAAAGAATGATTCGGCTGTCATTATGAACAATTTGCAGGGCTGGAGGGAGCGCTCTGCCTTAGAAGCCTCTCACTGGCCCACCATGTCAGATCTAAACTTCTTTTCTCCCGTTTCTCCCTCATCCCCATGCTCCCTCTCTTGTGCTGAATAATTAAACACTCTCTTTGTTATTGTTTCCTACATTCCCTTACAGCCTCACCTGATAGGATTAGTTTCCCCACACCACAGGAAGCACACAATTAAATCACTTATGCCTCATCATAGAAATCTGGAAAACTGTAGTTCAGGGATGGTATGGTAAATAAATAAAATCATCAGGGACCCAATCTTCACACCCTAAAACATGGCTTTCTTTCTCAAGTTATAAGGTGATGGCATCTAGATGGAGGACAAAACGAAGAAAGGAAACATAAGCATAGGGCACAGGCCATGTATCTCTTAAGGAAGGTTCCCCAAAGTAACTACAGAACATCTGCTTACATCCTATTGTTCAAAACTTGGTCGGTCATATGGTCATTCTAACCTGCAGAAGAGGCTGGGAAATGTAGTATTTACTCTGAGCAGTCAAGTACTTAGCTAAGAGCTCTGTTACTATGGACAGAGGGGATCACTACAGTCTCTGTGGCACATTTCGAGGCATTTTGCAAAAGAAGAACATCTGCTATTCCAGAGGAACTCTGTGCCATCTGCTAATACATTTTTTAACCTTGCTACAGAGAATACTGTGAAGACAAATCAGAAAGCCAGAGATTCAATGTAATAAAGTAGTTTGAAAAAATTTAAATATAGAATTAAGTTGTAAAAGGAGCTTATAGCCAAGTCTTTCTTTTTATTCCTAGTTTGACATTCTTTGCCACAGTCTTTTTCTTTTTTTTTTTTTTTTTCTTTTCTTTTTTGGAACTGGGGTCTCACTGTGTCACCCAGACTGGAACACAGTGGCACAATCACTGCTCACTGAAGCCTCAACGTTCTGGACTCAAGCGATCTTCCCACCTCAGCCTTCGAGTAGCTGGTACTACAGGTGCCCATCACCATGTCTGGCTAATTTTTTATTTTTTGTAGAGATGAGGGCTCACTATGTTGCCCAGACTGGTCTCAAACTCCTAGGTTCAAGCAATCCTCCTACCTCAGCTTCCCACAGTCCTGAGATTGCAGGTGTGAGCCACCATGCCTGGCTGTGTTTTCTTCCATTAAGCTACTCCTTTCTCAACTGTCTAATTAAAAAGTAGATGAACGATTTGATCAATTTGCATTTTTCCTCAGTTTTTATCCTCAGCAGAATTCTTGTATAAGTTTCCTGCATTTCAATTTTTTTTGGTTTGGCTGATGCAGTTGAGGTTCTTGTACAGTTTTCTCAACTTTAATATTTGCTTTTATTTAGAATACATTATTTTGGGCCTCATATCATTCTAAAATTTCATTTTTTAATTTTTTTTTTCTTTTTTTTTAGAAATAAAGTCTTGCTCTGTCGCCCAGGCTGGAGGACAGTGGTGTTATCACTGATCATAGCTCACTGCAGCTTCAAACTCCTGGACTCAAGTAATCCTCAGCCTCCCAAGTAGCTGGGACCACAGGCATGCCTCTGTCTTCACTCCTTGAGCAACTAAATCCGCACTATGAAATCACTGCTATTTATTAGGGGTTTATTCTTTGCCTTATTGCTGGTCTGGGAAGTTAACATTCATTGTCTTAGTTAATGCCCCCAATAGATCTATGTGGTAAGTACTAGAATATCCAACAAATTGCCTGGCCAATTTGTTTCATTTTTTGTAGAGACAGTGTTTCACTATGTTGCCCAACCTGCGATTCTCCCACCTTGGCCTCCCAGAGTGCTGGGATTACAGGTATGAGCCACCACGCCTGGCCACAATTTTCAACTACAACCTTCATCTAATATTAGAAGATGCCTCTCCCTATAATGTTTATTTCAAATGAACTATAGGAAGTGGGGTCAAGCAGACTCTACCCTGTTTATCGGTCCCCAAAAGTATTTACCATTTTAAGAACTGTACAAAATAACAGGTGATAAGGAGCACCTTCAGGACGCCCATAATAATACATGTTCTATCCCCGCTACATCTTTCTTTCCAGTCTGAAGTTTCATATTTTGTTAAGCCTCATACACCATACCCAAACTGCTGAATTGCGTGAAGTACACGGTTTTTTAAAATTATTTCAATCACATTAAAAAATTAACTTTTGGAGATAAGAAGATTAAATCTATTTTATACCTCCTTTTAAAGAAGTAGAAGTCGTTTGAACTTCTCAAGGAAGTTTCGAGTTTTATTTTTATTTTTATTTTTATTTTTGAGTTGGAGTCTCACTCTGTCGCCCAGACTGGAGTGCAGTGGCCGCTCCCGGCCACCGCAGCCTCGACCTGCTGGGCTCCAGTGATCCTTCCATCTCAGCCTTCCAAGTAGCTGGAACTACAGGCGTGCACTACCACACCTGGCTAGTTTTTTGATTTATTGTAGAGACGAGGGCTCACCAAGTTGCCCAGGTGGGTCTCGAACCCGCGGGCTCAGGCAATCCACTCACCCTAGCCTCCCAAGGCGCGGGATTACAGGCTGAGCCACTGAACCTGGTTTGAGTTTTTTTTTTAAATATGCTATATTGAGAGCATGAAATTCAAAAACTGAAGTATTACTGTTATTTTTTTCTATGATAAAATCTCGATAAATGCCATAATGTGTTATTCTTTGCCAAGGGGATGTCTAAACATTTTAAAATTCCCAGCAACCTCTGATTCCAGAGGGCAAGAGAAAAATGATTGGTGTTAGGAAGACAACTAGCCTAATCAGACTGATATCTACCTCTGTCCACACTCCTTGAGCAGCTAATTCTGCACTATGTGATCACTGCTATTTATTAGGGGTTTATTATTTGCCTTATTGTTGGTCTGGGGAGTTAACATTCATTTTCCTAGTTAGTGTTTCCAATAGATCTATGTGGTAAGTACTAAAGTGTCCAATTTGAAGCTAAAGAATGCACAGCTAATTAGAGTTGCTCAGTTGCAACCACATGCAACCCGACATTAATATCCCTAATGTATAAATCAAACAGTAAGGACAATTGAAAAATGGGCAAAGGACACAAACATGGAATTAAAAAGCAAAGCAATACTTAGTTCCTATAAACACATGTGAACATATTCAACCTTACTACCAATCGACTAAAATTGCTTTGGCATGGCTGGACACTGTGGTTCATGCCTGTAATCACAGCACTTTGGGAGTCCAAGGTGGGAGGATTGTTTGAGCCCACGAGTTCAAGACCAGCTTGGGCAACATAGTGAGACCTCGTCTCTACAAAAAATTTAAAAAATTAGTTGGGCATCCTGGTATGCACTTGTGAGCCTAGCTACTTGGGAGGCAGAAAGATATCTTGAGCCCAGAAGGTCAAGGCTGTGATGAACCATAATCATGCCACTGCACTCCAGTCTGGGCAACAGAGTGAGACCCTGACTCAAAACAATTTTTAAAAAATTGCCTAGGCAATTAAAAAGAACTCACAGCTTTGGGAACACTCTTGAGAGAATTGATTTAAAAAAAATAATTTACTTCATGATAGAGGGAACCGTTTAAATTAACATAATTAAACCCCACAAGATGTGCTTGAAAACCCTGGAAATCACAGACTGTTACGCCTCCATCTGGAAGACCAAGATGAAGTAGACAAATTTCTCCCAATCACTTCTGCTAAGCACAGCTAAAACCTGGGCATTGTATACAAAACAAACATAAGAAGACTGAAAGGTGGAACGAAAAAAGAAAAACATCTGGAAGCTTTGAGACTCAAGGAACAACAACACAATGGTGAGTTCTCTGGGTTTTCTTATTTCATATACCTTGGACTGAATGCTAGAGAAGCTGGTAACCCAGAAACGTCAATGGCAGCAGACAAACAAAAGCCCCAAGGAAAGCCTGCACTCTCTATCCAAAGCACCAGAACAGAGCAGTCCAGCAAGGCAGAAATCTTGTAGACAATCATCACCCTACCGCAGCCAAACACTACAGAAAAAAACAAAACAAAACATGGCTCAACCCCTACCCAAGCTAGCAAAGTCCAGGTAGGATACTTTCTACCCTTGGCCAGCTGTAATGAGGAGCCCTTACTGTATCAGTAGGACTGGTTTCCCAATCTCACCTAGTGACCCCTATCCCACATAGTGTCAGAGGTCAGTGGGAAGTCATTGTTCACCCTAGTAGTAATAAGGCCTTCTCCCTCCCCTCCTCAGTGGCAGTGGAGATTACTCAAGGAACAGTAACAAGGTATCTCCCTCCCACCCAGGGTGGTGTCAATAGAGGCCTAGTGGAAGCCTAAATTCCCACCTCTCACCTCCACCCCACATCACTTGCAAGGAACCTCCTCCCACCAGTTGTCAATTGAAGCTGAATGAGGAACCTGGACTTTCACCTCACCTGACAGAAATGAATCATTATAGTACCCCCTTCTCCCTACCAGGATGTCAGAGAAGATTTGCTAACACACAGGGCTTAAGTAAAATCTAGGCTGGGTGTGGTGGCTCATGCATCCCAGTGCTTTGGAAGGCCAAGGATCACTTGAGGCCAGGATCACTTGGGAGGACAAGGATCACTTGAGGCCAGACATTCAAGACCAGTCTGAGCAACATAGCAGGACCCTGTCTCTACAAAAACAAACAAGCAAATAAATAAATAAATAATCAGGCATGGTGGTTCACACCTGTAGTCCCAGCACTTTGGGAGGTGGAGGCAAGAGAATTGCCTGAGTCCAGGGGTTCAGGACCAGACTGGGCAACTTGGTGAGACCTCATCTCTACAATAAATCAAAAAATTAGCTGGGCATGGTGGCATGTGCCTGTGGTTCCAGCTACTCAAACTGCTTCTCAAAAAGTAAACAAATACATAAAAATTATTTAGCTTTCTGGGACGTGTTAAACAAAAGTCCATATTAAAAACTAGGCCATGTGCGGAGGCTCACACTTGTAATCCCAGCACTTTAAAAGGCTGAGGCAGTAGGATCACTTGAGGCCTGGAGTTTGAGACCAGCCTGGGCAATATAGCAAAACCCCAACTGTGAAAAAAATTTTAAAAAGGAAAAGAAAAAAATAATTTTTAAAGATAAAAATTATTTTAAATCCCAGGGAAAAAAATGAACTGTTATCAGTGCAGAGAGTACTTTCTCAAATAATCCTAGGTCAAAACATATAAAAACTACAATTATAGACTATTTAGAAAACATTATATAGACATGGGTAAATTGGTACACACATGAAATTCCTAGATTAAATGTTATATTATTATAAAAGTCATGAAATTATGAACTGTCTACTCATTGAGTTAGGAAAAACATAAACCCAAGGAAGGAAGGAGAGGAGAGAGGACTTAATCAAAATAAGAGGAAAAAAATAATGGGTTAAAAACTGAAAAATAGAAAAATGTTTTAAATAAGTTTTTTTGAAAAACTTGATAAAACTAATATATCTATGATAAAACTAATTAAGAAAAAATCCAGATAGAACCCAAAAGTATACAGAAGAAAAGATTATAACCAAAAATATATTTTTAAAAATTATCTGAAAATAAAATGTACAGTTTTACATTTTGAAGCTTAAAAGTATGCATGAGGCCAGGCACAGTGGCTCACACCTATAATCTCAGCACTTTGGGAAGTGGAGGTGAGAGGATTGCCTAAGTCCAGGAGTTCAAAACCAGCCTGGGCAATTTGGTGAGACCTCGTCTCTACAGTAAATCAAAAAATTAGCCAGGTGTGGTGTTGCATGCCTGTAGTTCCAGCTACTTGGGAGACTGAGGCAGAAGGATCCCCTGAGTCCAGCAGGTCGAGGCTGCAGTGGCTGTGAGTGTGCCACTGCACTCCAGCCTGGGCGACAGAGTGGGAATCTAACCAAAAAAAAAAAAAAAAAGAAAAAAAAGAATGAGTTTCTAGAGATAGATCAATTACCAAATCTCTTTAAGAACTAGAAATACTGTATTAGCCAAAAACCACAGATGAAGCTGAAAAATTATAATCATATTAGTTAGCAGCTTCTAAAATGTTTCCCGGTGATTCCCTCCTCTTAAGTATGGTTTAATCTAGTGATTTTATTCTATTTTTTAATTTAATTTAATTTAATTTATTTTTGAGTCAGAGTCTCACTCTGTTGCCCAGGCTGTAGTGCCGTGATATGCTCACGGCCACCGCAACCTTGACTTGCTGGGCTCGGGCAATTCTTCCACCTCAGCCTTCCAAGTAGCTGGAACTACAGGCACGCACCATCACGCACAGCTAAATTTTTGATTTATTGCAGAGGTAAGGTCTCGCCAATTCCCCAGGCTGGTCTCAAACCCCTGGGCTCAGGTAATTCTCTCGCCTTGGCCTCCCAAAGTGCTGGGATTATAAACATGAGCCACTGTGCCCAGCCATGATTTTATTCTAATAGAATGTAGCAAAAGTGATGGGATGTTACTTCCAAGAATAGGTTGCACCAGGTGTGGTGGATCATGCTTGTAATCCCAGCATTTTAGAGGCTGAGGTAAGGATCACCTGAAGCCAGGAGTTCGAGACCAGCTGGACAACAAAGCAAGACCTCATCTCTATAAAAAATAGAAAAATTAGCCAGGCATGGTGGTGTACACCGGCGGTCCCAACTACTTGGGAGGCTAAAACAGGAGGATTGCTTGAGCTCAGGAGTTTGAGGTTATGTTGAGCTGTGATCATGCCGCTGCAGTCCAGACTGGACAACAAAGGGAAACCCTGTCTAAAAAAAAGACTAGGTGCAAAAGATAGAGACTTCTGTCTCACTTGTACTCTCTTGGGCTCTGTGCAACTGCCCACTCTGTGGAAGTTACCATGTGGTGACTGCTCAATGTAGAGGCCCATGTGGTAGCCTCCAACCAAGAGCCTGCAAGGAACTGAGGCCCTCAGTCCTACATGCTATGAGGAGTTGAATCCTTTCAACGACCAGACAAGTGAGCTGGAAGCAGACCCTCCCCTAGTGGAGACCTGAGAGGGACTGTAGACCCAAGACCCTTGACTATAGATAGCCTTGTGAAGGACCTGACTATACCATCTTGGGATGCCTGGCCCACAGCAACTGTGAGATAGTAAATGGAGTTATCATTTTAAGCCACTACGTTTTAGGGTAATGTGTTACCCAGGGATAGTTAACTAGTACACAAACTATCTCCAAAAAATGTACCAAGCCTAGGTTGTCTAGGGGCAAATCTTTAAAATCGTCAAGATGGAGGTATGTTTCAGGTCACCTAAACGTTTTCAAAGTGTAGAAGCAAACTGGCATCAATATTTATGAATAATATGGTTCATAATTTTCCTTTTGGAGAATGTCAGATTTTTATGTCAGGATTATAGATTCAGGATATGGCTATGAAAAAAGTATATGAGGAAATAGCCTTAATACAAAAAAAAAAATAGAGATCTATCACTAATGAGCTATTAGCATTATACTTGATAGTAAAATACTAGAACATACACATTAAATCAAGAGTGCCTGCATCACCACTGTTATAGTGTATTGTTCTGGAAGAACAAATAGAAAGTGTGGTATAAACATTGGAAAAGTGGAGACATTGTCATTGTTTGAAGTTTGTTTTTCTACAAACCACAAAGAATCATGAAAAATTATTATAACTAATAAAGTAGTTCAGTAAGGCAAGTAGTGTTTATAGATAGTAAATCTTCCAAAGCAAACTATCAAAGTACTGGAGGAAATGGTCGCTATAAATTTGGCAGATAAATATAGATATAGGGTTAAAGACATGAGAACGCTTGAGTTCTCTGAGGAATGAATGAATGGTGGACCTAGCTAGGGTGAGCACATGAAGACGTGAACTCCTCACTGCTTGAAGGAAGGACACAATTGCTACTAAATACTCCTTCTGGCTGGGCATGGTGGTACACACCTGTAGTCCCAGCTACTCGGGAGGCTGAGGCAGAAGGATCTCCTGAACAGGAAGTCGAGGCTGCAGTGAGCCGTGACCATGCGACTGCACTCCAACCTGGGTGACAGAGTGAGACTCTGCCTCAAAAAAAAAAACAAACAAAAAGAACCTTCCTCCCCTGGGGCTTCAAGTCTCCTTCTCAAGGATGTCCTGACACAGAAATGAGCCCGAAAGCTCAGTGCATGGGAGGTGTTTTCTGTACCCAGGATGCCCCGTCTCACCCTTTGGTAAGCATCTTCAAAGCCCATTGACCTTATACTTTGATTCGTGGGCTTCAAACCAGGTCACGCATATACCTGTGAGCACCTGGAGACTTCCCAAGGATGCCTGTGCTGAGCCATTTCACCATCCCCATCTTCAAGCAGTCAATCTTTGCCCCAACACCTCCCTTGCCAACTGCCCTTTTCCCACTTTACCAAGGAAGCTTTCCCAGCTTCCTGCTTACTCCTCTACAGTCACTTTCCTGAGATGGAAAAACCTTCCCAACAGTAAGAGAAAAGGGGCAGTTCAAGTATTGGTTTGCCTAGACTCCAAAGGCAGAATAACAAAGTCTCTTGTAAGTCAGGTGGTTTTCATAGCTTTGCTTTGCTTTCTTTCTTTCTTTCTTTTTTCTTTAAGAGTTTAAAGAAAGCATATATTTGAACCGCATAAACAAACAAAAAGG
The DNA here is from genome assembly GCA_963574415.1 of Tarsius wallacei. Classification (NCBI taxonomy): domain Eukaryota; kingdom Metazoa; phylum Chordata; class Mammalia; order Primates; family Tarsiidae; genus Tarsius; species Tarsius wallacei. Next base: position 19,283 of record CAUYQG010185723.1, read on the forward strand.
TATTATATAAGAAAAAATAATGTAACAATTTATGTAAGTACCTAATATATGAGCATGCTTACATCTAAAACAAAAAATAAAAAGGTAACATTGGTACTATATAAATATATTTGACAAGTGTGCATTAAAGAATTCTCTAATATAAAACATTTGAAATGTGGAGAATAATTTTTCCAGATACAGAAAACAATTGTTATCATTGGCACACCCACAATCTTATAAAAAACATGCTTGCAAAGATCAAATTCATCCGAGTACCTGCTTCTCAGATGTATGAAGGCAAAGCTGGGGGGACTGGCAGGGGTTACCAGCAGGCCCTGCCACTGCTTAATTGAAGGAGTTAGAAGCAGTGACAGGGCCTGCTGGTAACCCCTGCCAGTCCCCCCAGCTTTGCCTTTGTATAGTAGAAACCTCGTGAATTTCAGCGGGGTTTGTGGTCACTCAATTTTTCAGCAGCACATGACTTCGTGATTAAGTTCTTGCCATAGGATGTGAGAAGTGATATGTACAAATTCTGGATCTTGATTTTAAAAAGAATGGGGATGAATTCTCTTCTGCTTCCTGAAAGATGGACCATGGGTGTGATGCAGGTGAGCTGGCTTTGCCCATGAGGAAAAGGGCCACACACCAGGCTATGTCAGGCTTTGTTCTTGACATTCTCAAGGTTCACAACCAGGCTGGTGTCTTGGCTCACACCTGTAATCTCAGCACTTTGGGAGGCCAAGGTGGGCAGATTGCTTGAGTCCAGGAGTTCGAGACCAGCATGGGTAACATAGAGAGACCTGGGTCTCTACAAAAAAATAAAAAAATCAACCAGGTGTGGTGGCACACACCTGTATTCCCAGACACTTGGGAGACTGAAACAGAAGAATCGCCTGAGTCCAGGAAGTCGAGGCTCAGGTAGGCAGAGATAGTGCCACTATACTCCAGCCTAGGTGACAGAGTGAGACTCTGACTCAAAAAAAAAAAAAAAAAAGGGTTCATAACCACTTCTCTGCCCAGGACCAGTTCTCTCTCTTTGGACTGTTGTATGAGAAAGAATCTTCTCTCTTGTTTGATCCCTTGTATTTTTTAAAATTGTTCTTTGTTTGCAGTAGCACAGCCTGTAACGTACTTACTACATCAGCTAAAAATAATTGAGTTCATCATTAAAAATAATTTTTGATCAATAATTTGAAAGTTCAAAAAAAATTGTGACTTTTGTATAACAAAATTTCTTAATTTTTACCTACTTTGGTTACCTATAAAAGTGAAAAAAGAGTTGTTGCTGAATCATGTCTCATTCTAAAAATAAATATTTAGTCATACATAATTGATTAAAAAACACATCTCATTAAGAGATACATTTCCAGGCTGGGTTTGGTGACTCAGCCTGTAATCCCAGCACTTTGGGAGGCCGAGGCGAGTGGATTGTTCGAGACCAACCCGGGCAACTTGCGAACCTCATCTCCACAATAAATCAAAATTTAGTTCCGGCTACTTGGAAGGCTGAGGTGGAAGGATAGCCAGAGCCCAGCAGGTCGACACTGGGGTGGCCGTGAGCGTGCCACTGCACTCCAGCCTGAGTGACAGAGTGAGACTCCAACTCAAAAAAAAAAAAAAAAAGAGAGAGAGAAACATTTCCTATGAAGTTTAACTCTTTATGTTTATAATTTTTCAAATGAGTAATGTTTTGTTTTGATCAATTGTAAACTAATAACAAATGTAAAAATTCAGTCTAGAATAATTTTTAACATTTCAAATCTTATGGTTACAGAACATTTAAAAAATTTCATTTCATTTATACACATATTTTGCTTAAGCATAAAAACATAAATTGCGTTAATATAAAACTATATGACAGCATTAAAACAAAAGGAAACCTATTGAATCTCTAAAAAAAAATCTGTTCATGTATTTTTAAACAGATGAGAAGATCAAATTGCACTTGCATTTAGATTCTATTGGATTTGATTAAAAGAATATATACATATATATATATATATATATATTTTTTTTTTTTTTTTTAAGACATGAGGTCTCACTGTTACCTAGACTGTCCATGAACTTCTGGGCTCTAGAGATCCCCTGGGTAGCTGGGACTACAGATGTGTGTCACACATCCACATGTAATTTTTAATCTGAACTGCTAATATTCCCAATATAATGGAAATGAAATCTTTTGCAACTTTTTAAAGTTCTGATATATTTTAGATATCAGCTTGAAAATAGGAAGAGGAGGCTGGACACTGTGGCTCATGCCTATAATCCCAGCACTTTGGTAGGCCAAGGCAGGATGATTGCTTGAGCCCAGGAGATCAAGACCAGCCTAAGCAACATAGCGCAGCCTCATCTCTACAAAAAAAAAAAAAAAAAAAAAAAATTGCTGGGGGCAGTGACACATGCCTGTAGTCCCAGCTATTTAGGAGGCTGAAGTGGGAGGATTGCATGAGCCCAGGAATCTGAGGTTGCAGTGAGCTGTGATCATGCCATTGCCCTTCAACCTGCACAAAAGAGTGAGACTCCAACACAAAAAAAAGAAAAAGAAAAAGAAAATAGGAAGGGGTATATTATCTTATAGGGCTTAGACTCCTTTTAGGTTATATGCTCTTTTAGGAATTAGGGACTACTGACCTAGATGACTTTTCAGAGCTTCCTTGTCTGCTATGGTTGGCTGTGTCCCATTCATATTTTGAAACAGTTGTGCAATTGTTCCACATAACAGTGGTCCTTGCCACCATGTGGTTCCTGCAGGCCAGCATCCTTTGTGAATGAGTAGGCCTGCAGCTCAGTCCACAGCTGCCTCCTGCATGACGCCATAGTTTGGGTGCCCTCCCAAAGTTACCATAACAAATCTGACTGTGGGCATGGGGCTTGGTACTTCACTTGTTTTCTGGGTACCCTAACCCTTCATCCTGCTCCACAAATTCATCCTTCCCCATTGCTTATACTTCTTTTTGAAAACAAACAAAACAAACAAACAAACTCAGTATCTTCAGGTTCTCCCTCATCTTTGGCTCTTTCCCATCATAAGAGTAACATACTCATTTCCTCACCCAAAAATATTATAGGAGGGGAAATTTCCCTAAGGCCCCCTGGAGGCTCGCTGAAAAATCAACTCACAAAAGGCAGATTACCTGGAGAAAAGGCATACAAATTTTGTGCACATGCGGAAGCTTTCAGAATGAAGAGCCAAAGATATCAGAGAAACTGTCCATTTGTATGTTTTGGTTCAACGAAGGATGGACAGTCATGTAGAATCACAACTGGGCACGTGGTTTCTTTTGCCCATGCCAGCTCTGGCATGTCTCACTTTTCTCCAATAAACTTTGTTCTAAAACTTAAAAGAAAGAACAGAAATACAATTGGACACAAAAGTGTGATCCAATGCTGGTAGACTGAGTGGGGAAACCACAAGGCCTGTTTGTCTAGACATTTCCTGGCCTCTCTGAGTATGTATTCTTCTGGGTATGACACAGGGCCCTCTGGAATGGAGATTTTATGACTTACAGTCAAACAAGGTAGATCAGATAATTTCTTTACAGCCAGTTTTTACTTAGAAAGGCAGAGGTTAAGTTGCTGTAATATTTTTAGGTTTTATGGCTGGCTTTGGGGAAAAGAGATTCTGGTTTCCGTGACCTGCCTTGAGGAAGAGGAATTCTGGTTTCTATGGCTAGCCTCAAGGAGAATGGGAACTGAGACACAGGTGGGCAGGAGAAGGTGAGACAAAAACTTGTGCTTCTGAGGCCTTTTTGCAGGATTGGTTTTTGAGTCCTAACAATAACCTCTCCTCAATGTTTTCCTACCAACTTATTGTCCCAGGTGAGCCTTTCCCCTCACAGTCTGATATTCTGAAGCCTCAGTCCTCCATTCACTCAATTTTTCAATCCGATTTTAATTTATAAAGTGTTCACAAGTCCAGGTACACAGGCAATATAGAAAAATATTCTCATTATAAACCTATCAAATATTCAAGGTCACAGCATTTCTCCACCCAACACTGCTCCCTACCTTTTACCCATATACAACTTGGCATAGTTCCTTCCACACTTTAATCTAGTTACTTATGGGCATATGTTACACACAGGGTTTCATGCTGCATGGTAGATCCTTCTCTCATAAGTTGTTCTGAAAAATTTTTCAAGTCAATCTATACATATAGACTTACTTGCTTCATTCTTTTTGAACACTACATGGTGTTTTGTAGAAAAAGTGGACCATATTTTCTTGTTAATGAGATTGCAGATTTCTAATTTTTTCCCCTATTGCTGCAGTTTCAAGTTATTTCTATTTTTTCCCCTTTAAAAACAATATCGTAGGCAACCCCTTCGGGTCCCCTCCCACTGTGAGAGTTTTTCTGTCCTCTCAATAAATCCTGCTAAAAATAAAAATAAAAGTAATATCGTAATGACCATCCTTTCATATAGCTCTCTGCATACATGCAAGTTCGTCTGAGGAGTGGAGAAGGAGTTAAAGCAGCAGACCTTTGATTCTGGCAAAAAGAAAAAAAAAAAAAGGGAAGGCAGATGACACATCTACATTCCTGATAAACATACTGAAAACTGGACCTCCTGGTAGAATGGTATTTGCTGGGAGGATGCTTATCTGTGGAATGCTTATAGTAGGATATAGCTGGTTTAAGAATTGCTTACAGGATATAAACTTAGAATGTATAGATTTATGAGGCAAAATTCCTGAAAGTCACAAAAGCTATACCACTAAGTAGGGTCTAAAATGGCAATGCTGCCATCCGAGAGGCTCCCTTCTGAGTGAGATGACCTGCAAACCTCACTGGAGATCTCATCTCTGGGCCACAGCTTGAGACCCCTGCGGGAACAAAAGACCTGGGAGGCATGGAGGATGACACGGGCCCCTCCCTGCTCTGCCAGGGACTCTTGATTGCTTGTGTCCTTTAAAGTATGAGTAAAGCATGAGATGGTAAGATCTCTGAAGCATGGAAGTGGGATCTGACAATCTGACCCCATGTGTTACAGATTCCTGGAAGTCACCACGTTGACATCCAGGAAGGCTATATCTGTTTCTATGCCCACCAAAAGCCTAAGAGTTTGTTCCTCAGTCACATTGGTTATAGTTCCACCAATCTGAGGGCCAATAACCCATTACCATTCAAGTTTGTATTTTTCTGCTTACTAGGATGGTTTTTACATGTTTGTTGGCTCTTTGGATTTATGTATGTATGCATCTCCTGCTAATATTATGTGCCCCTCTTTTTTAGCTTTATTTTTCTTATTAATTTTTCAGAGTGTAATGGTGAACTATGTAGATTCTGGACTAGGCTGTCTGGGTTCAAATCCTGGCCTGCTACTTGCTAAGTTCGTGGCTTCAGAAAAGTTACCTAGATTTTAGTTTCAATGGCTACTTCATAAGTTATATGAAGATGAAATGAGATAGTGAGTGTAAAACATCAAGAATAACGCCTGCTATGTAGTAAATGCTCAAACAATGACAGTTATAGGAGCTCTTTATATTTTATGCATATGTGTTATAAATATTTTCCTCTTGCCTGTTGCTTATATTTTAACTTTGTTTACAGACATTTATCAGACAGGACTGTTGTTTTTTTGGGGGGGTGTCAGAGTCTCACTCTGTCACCCAGGCTGGAGCACAGTGGCACTCTTACAGCCACCACAGTCCTGACCTGCTGGGCTCAGGCAGTTCCTCCGCCTCAGCCTTCCAAGTAGCTGGAACCACAGGTGCGTGCCACCACACTTGACTAATTTTTTGATTTATTGTAGAGACGAGGTCTCACCAAGTTGCTCAGGCTGGTCTCAAATCCCTGTATCAGGCAATTCTCTCGCCTCCGTCTTCCAAAGTGCTGGGATTACAGGCATGAACCACACCATGCCTGGCCCCAGACAGGAAATTTTCTACACAATCAAATCTATCATTCTTTTCCTCTGCAAATTTTATTGTAACCTGACTTTTTATCTATTTTACATTTTATTGAACTGACTGCCCCAAATTTAATTCATATTTTCATTAATCTGCTTTATGAGTCTGTGGTCAGAATCTTAAGATTCTTCTTTGGTCTCACCAAACCCTACTCTTATTTTTCTTTCATGGAAGACAATCATTAGCCATTCCTTTTTTTCTTTTCCCCAAAAGAACAGCATTCCTTTTGCTCTTTCTTCTCTTCCCACATCATACTCCCTGGATGATCATATTCACTCTAATGGTTTCAACAGCACCCCCAGGCAGATGGCACTGAAATCTTTAGAATGGCATTTTCAACTATTTATGGGGTATTTCTAACTTATGTCCCACAATTATCTTAAAACTAAATTTCTTCTAAAATTGAACTTTATAGACATTCTATATATTAAGATGGAATGACCTCTAAGAGATACTGTTGTACTTTAACTTCCAATACATAGTATGTATAGAATATTTTTATGAATAAAAGAAAATAAATATTTCAGCTGGGCATGGTGGCTCAGGCCTATAATCCCAGCAATTTGGGAGGCTGAGATGAGAGGACTGCCTGAGCCCACAAGTTTGAAACCAGCCTAAGCAACTTGACAAGACCTCATCTCTACGATAAATCAAGAAAAATTAGCTGGGTGTGGTGGCACACACCTGTAGTTCCAGTTACTTGGAAGGCTGAAGTAGAAGGATCACCTGAGCCCAGCAGGTCAAGGCTGTGGTGGCCTTGAGTATGCCATTGTACTCTAGCTTGGGTGAAAGAGTGAGACTCCAAGCTCAAAATAATATGCATAGTGTCCTCTAGGAGGACAAACAACTGGTAAAAGTGGTGACAATGGAAGAAAATTTGCTTTTTACTTCACCTTCTTTGTACATTCTGAATTTTTTACCATGTTTTTGTGCCCTTTGAATGCCTATTCAAAAATAAATGCAAGTCTATAAATAAATATAAGGGACCTCCACATCAGTCCCATCAACCCTGTTCCTGTTCTAGCTGGTGACCTTACTCAGTCTCTGCTAAGGACTTAGGGATCATCCTCCATCTCATCAAATCACATCTTATACCATATTTGATTGAAATCTTTCAGAAATAGATCCTTTATCCATCTATGAATTTAAGAGCAACCGTAAGAACACATGATAAAATGAACTGGGGTAGAAATAAAAAGACGAATGAGATACTGTCAATACATTAACCCTCAAGGAGCCCACAGCCCAGGGAGGCAGAGTGGCCACACCACACATTTAAACAGTATTTTTTAAATAGCGGATTCCGTTAGCCATTTACAAGTATTTATTTGGGTAAGAGGTCATAAAATATATTTTTATAATATACATAAGAAAAAAATATATTTGAATGAATAAAAATAGAATGACAGAAAGTGACAGAATTTAGTGTTTATAAATGAGATCATCAATAACTTTAATAATTCAGAAAAGAAGTTCAAGGTGTATTTAAAAGTTGAGTCCATGCTTTACAGCATTTTATAATAAAAAATGCATTAAGTTTTTAAAGGTGATACATGACTTAATAGTTTTTCAGTTTCAAAATGGGTCTCTAGATACTGTTGTTCATGGACGTGGGGGAAAAAAAAACAACCAAGAACTTTGGCAAGCAAAGTATTAGTCCATAGCAGCTTGGTAAAAGTTTACTTTTTTTTTTTAATATAAAGATTCTTCACTTTACATTTGTTCTTGTTACAGAAGCAGAAAAAACCTAATATTCTAAGTGTATTTCAGGAGTCTGTAAGTTATACAGCAAAAATAATTATCTTAATAAAGCCTGAATTTTATGAAAATGTGCACCACAGTGCATATATAGTAACTGAGTACATGTAGACCATGTGACTATTAACTCTTCTATGTAAAATATTTAACCCCCAAATCTCACAGAATGCTCCCTATATCTGTATCTCTTTTTTGAAGGCAGCCTCAAGCTTTAAGCTAATGTACATTTGCTATTTGAAAAAGTTTTCATCTCCATTACTAAGAAAGTTTCTGCAAAGGCCTCGAAATTTTTTCAGTACCCTAATAGCAAGTCATATCATGATCAATAAATGATCATAACCTTTAGAAAACATTATGGAGGCCGGAGAAAAGATAACCAACTCTGAGATTTCTGTCTCCAACCCCTGGAAGACCCTGTTACTTTGAGATCCCACAGCTCTAAGACAATTCAGAATTTTCTACTTAAAAAATACTTTGTCAGGAATAACTGAATAATTAGATTTCTAGGAAAAGGAGACTTTTAAATTAAGATTTAGAATAATCAACTATAATAAATTTACTTATAATCATTTAAGAATGACAGAAGAGAAATCAGTTAAAGTTTTACATACAAAAGATATAAATACTGCATAACATGTAGTGAATATTGGCACAAACCCTTTCGTATTTAAAGCATAAAATGCAATCAGCAAACCTGATGTTCTTAAGTGTATTTTCTTAAAACACATTTATGACATAGCTCAAAAAAATCTCTCCATGGCATGGACATTTCCCAGAGTTTAAGGTCTTCCAATAGGCTTGTAGCAGGCATCAGGCTGCCAGAGGCGAATATCAACAAGAACTTGATTGAGTTTTTGCATCCAGAGATCCCGCTCCTCTTTAGTGTCTGCTGACAGCCAGTTCCTACAGGAACAAACAAGCACAAGAACTCAGAATTCTCTTTCCATTCCACACCTCTGTGTACTCTTGCTAAGAAAAAAAAGGATCAAGCAAATTAGTGGTTCTTCACTATCTCTTGTGGGTCTAATCGAGAACCACACGGAGAGGTGCTTCTCCATGTACAATGGAGTAAAGTGATCCCCAGTTGAGTGAGATAATCATGACTTACCCAGTTAGTGATGGCATCTCCAACTAAAGAGGTTAACTGTTTTGTACAAATAGTCTGGCCTGGCAATTTGGAGGCAGGGGACATCTATGAGACTTCCCAGCAAGAGCACCAGAGGCCTGAATCTGGGAATTCCCAATGTCCTTCAGAGTTAGGTTCCCCAAGAGCTGGAAACACAGGATCATGGACCTTCACTTGGCTCCACAGGTAATATTATTTTGCACTGTCTCCCATTATTTTTGTCCTGCACTGTTAGTAGAACATGGTATTTGCGATAACTTGTCTAAAGACCCTAAGACTTTAGTTAATCCTAACCTCTCTGCCTATATTAGGAATCTCTTCCTTGCATCCATATTTAGCTACGAGTTAAAGGAATAACTAGTAGCTGGGGAAGACCAGGGTAATTAAAAATTAAAGGGAGACTTCCCTAACTCAAGGCCAGACCATCTTTCTAGAGAACGGTCAGTTTCAAGGTTTCTAGATTATATTCATTCTGCATCTTTAAAATTTCTCCCCATTGGTACTAGAAATGGTATAAGCAGGAATAAATGGTGAGTTTATCATCTCTGAATAGTCAGTGGAGAGAATACCATACTTACAATAATAACAGTGACCATTTGTTGAGCTCATTCCATGTATAGATGTTATGCTAAGTGTGTTTACTCATTAACCTCTACTGTCACTCTGTGGAGTTTATTTTCAGAGGGCCAGCAAAGTTAAGTGACCTGTCATGGTTACATTTGGTAAGCCACTGAGTCGGAATTTAAACTTAGGTCTGTTGACTTCAAAGCTCCACTGCAAATACCAACTCTCCACATGATACAGCAGTTCTAGTTTATGTGTATAGTCTCTACTTTGAAGGAGTCAATAGTGATCAGAAGAGAAATCTTTTGTTTTGAAGAGAAAAATAGCAAGCTGAGGTAATAGAAATTAAAATGAGGTACATTAAATTCACATAGAAAGTATAGGTAGAAAGGTCCCATAAGGAGACAGATCAATAAGGCAAAGGAGAATGCAGAACTGCAAAATGTTTGTATTCTTATAATGAAAACAATGAGATGTTATAGGCCACCAAGACAAGCCAAAGACTCAGCTGCCAAGACAAAATTGAGAATGTGCCACTCTCATATGCTTGGGCAAAGGAGTGCCCATCCAAGTTATGATAACTTTAGAATGAGAAATGGCAAATGAGGTATCAAGTAATTAGAGCAACATGTGATCTAGCTATTTCTATCACAGGGGAAGGTCTACAGAGAAATCTAAGAGGGCTTATACAGCAGGTAAAGAGTAAGTTTACATGGAAAAATGTGAGTCATATCTAAAAGGGCTAAAGTGGGCTGTTGAAGTCAGGAACTATTTGGATACGGCACTTTGACTGGTTCCCCCACTGACTGTGACCAGGGACAGGGTAGCTATCAAACAAAATGATTAGAAATCCATTTTGCCTCAGCCCTCGTGTTTGATAACACTGCCGCAATGACGGTCCCTGAAGGAAAGGAATGGATATGTTAAAATGTATTAATCTGCAAGTAATCTAGACATCAAGCATTTCTAGAGAATTGGTCCACTATATAGCAGTTTCTAGGAAACTTTGTTCTGTTTTAGTATAGAGTTGCTTGACTGTAGCTTTCTAGTATTTTCACATTATAAACTCATGAAGCCAGTTCTACTAATCTCTCTGCTGGCAATATCCAGCAACAGCCTGATTAGTAAATATTTTTGTCAAATTCCAACTTTTGTCCCTAATCACAACTTTATATACTAAAGGTGGTCTTTAAGTTTCTCTGGAACATCCAAGCAAAAAAACCTATCTTAGCAATAAGTTTTTGTATCTTATACTTAAACTCAGGGTGAATTAGAAAAGTGACACTCCCAGGAGTTTTATTCTATTAACTTTTTTTTTTTTTGAGTGAAGTCTCGCTTTGTCGCTCAGGTGGGAGTGCAGTGGCATGCTCATGGCCACCTCAGCCTTGACCTGCTAGGCTCAGGTGATCCTTTTGCCTCAGCCTTCCAAGTAGCTGGAACCACTGGAATGTGCCACCATGCCCAGTTGGTTTTTTTGATTTACTGTAGAGACGGGGTCCCACCATGTTGTTCAGGCTGGTCTTGAACTCCTGAGCTCAGGTAATCCTCTCACCTCTGCCTCCCAAAGTACTAGGATTACAGGTATGAGCCACCACACCTGGCTATTCTGTTAATCTTCAACTAGAAATTTGCAGATTAGAAAGAGATTGTTTTTATAAGTCATCTGATTAAATGAGGGTATTCTGGGGAATGAAAAGAAAGATATGTATACATTTTCCTTAAATAATGCTTAACTTCTCAACTACACATGAAATCTTTAAACTCAATCCAAAGATTAGCTAATTGCCTTGAAAATACCCACACTGGCTGGGCTCGGTGGCTGAGGCTATACTCCCAGCACTTTGGGAGGCCGAGGCGAGTGGATTGCCTATGCCCTTGGGTTCAAGACCAGCCCGGGCAAATTGGCAAGACCTCACCTCTACAATAAATCAAAAATTAGCTGGGCGTGGTAGTATGCACCTGTAGTTCTGGCTACTCGGAAGGCTGAGGCGGAAGGATCGCCGGCACCCAGGAGGCTGACGCCGGGGTGGCCGTGAGCGTACCACTGCACTCCAGGCTGGGGCGACAGAGTGATAATGCCACTCAAAAAAAAAAAAACAAAAAAAACAAAAAAACCCAAAACTCTATACTGTGAGCACACTGGAAAACATGATTAGCTAAGATATAACCTGAATGTTATACTTTTCTTAACTATATTTAGTTGTTGTAGATTATTATCTTGCTGTTCTATGTGTGTTTTGTTTTCTCACTAAGGCTGTATCTTTTTCAAAGTCAAGGACCATCTCTGATATTTCTCATAGTGCTAAGAACATAGTGAATATCAATTACTTAGTTGACAGAAATATTAATAGCCCAATACATACTTGGTGACACAGAGTGTGTCTCTGCATTGGCTGACAAGAGTCTCTCGGTCATCTTCCCTTTGTGGTCGCACTGTAATTAATTCAAAAGTGTTGCGTCTTGCACAAAATTCTCTGTTGGCTGGTTCTATCTGACGACTGGTACAATTGGCCAGATTTATCCTTCCTATGGGATTCTTTAAAAACAAATTTAAAAATATTAGTAGAAAATAAGCAAGACTTTTTAAAGTCAGTAAGCATTAAGTAGTGTTTAAGTTGGTACAAATTAAAGTCACTAAGTTAAAAATTAAAATTTAGTTACACTGGGTTTAGAGAAACATATTAATATTTATCAGTTTCTTGTTGGATGTAAAGATAGAAACCAAAAATATCAACTGATAGCTCTTGGTAGCTATCCTATAAAACTCTTTATTATGGAAAACTTCAAACAGAAAATAAAAGAACAGTATAATGAACACCTAATACCAACACGAGCTTCAACAATCAGCAACACACATTCAACAACCTTTTATCTATACCTTACCTACTTCTCCCTTTCTATAAAAGGAAACCTAGGCATCGTGTTTAATGTGTCAATATTTATCACGTATTTATTAAAGATAAGGCCAGACAATTGCTTTGTATTGTTGGAAGCCATGTCATTCCTCTGGGATGAGAGCCAAAGTGGAGATAAAAATTCATGTGACCAAATGATCCCAAGAATGGGGACGCATATGGACATAATCAATGAATAAACAGTCAATCAAAGTGTCAACTCTCTTAGTAATTTCAAAAAATAAATTACAATGAAAAATATAATTTTAAAATTTTAGACTGGCCAAGTCTGGAAAGAATAGTAACAACCTCTGTTGACTGAATTGAGGATGAGTAATAGGAATTCTGATACACCCACTGGTGAAAGGATAATGGTAGGCAACTTCATGACAACAATCAAAAAGCATTAAAAAGGAACATTTTCTGATCCTACTATTCCACCTAAAAGAAATTTACCCTAAGAAAATCCATAAGCAAATACACAAAGACTTTAATATGTATGTAGTCACTTTTTTTCAAAATAGCAAAAAATATGAAACACATAACATGACAGTAATAGCAGACTATTTAAATAAATCAGGATATTTATGTTTCCGGCAATATGGTACACTAAATAGTCTGAAAGGCCTCCCATTATAGACTTCTCAAATGCTAGATAACTGAACTCATACAAAAGGATACCTTCAAAGGCCAAAATCAATGAGGAAGAGCGAATGAAGAACATTAGCAAGCTGAAACCCTGGTTTCCCTTGGGGCATTTGCCAGCAATAAGAACCTGCTCATGAAGGTAAAATGATATATGGAAATTCTGGTATTTGCTTTAAAATACTCAAGCAAAGCAACAAGAACAAAAAAGTATGCGTGTTTGGAGAGATAAATGAAATTAATAATTATAAGTTCATTATACTATTTCTCTCTGTTTTGTATAGATTTTATGATTTTCAATCATAAAAAGTAATGTATATATATTTCCGTGTGTGTGTGTATGTTTGTGTGTACGGAAAAATCAAGAGCCAAGAATAATAAAACAGTAGTCCTCACTTATCCATGGCTTTGCTTTCCTCAGTTACTCATGGTCAACCAGTCTGAAAATATTAAATGGGTCATTCCAGAAATAAACAAGCCATAAATTTCAAATTGCATGTTATTCTGAGTAGCGCAATGAGCTTGTGCTCAGTCCTGCTCTGCCCTGCCCTGCACATGAATCCTCCCTTTGTCCAGCATATCCTGCTGCAGATGTTCCTGCCCACTAGTCACATAGGGGCTGCCACCTTGTCAGACCAAAGGTGCAAACCCCACACCCAGCAATTCTGCTACTAAGTAAAACAGTGCTGTGTTCAAGGAAGCCTTATTTAACCTGATAATGGCCCCAAAGCTCAACAGCAGTGATGCTGGCAATTCAGATATACCAAAAAGAAGTCATAAAGTGATTCCTTTGAGTGAAAAGGTGAAAGTTCTAAACTTAATAAGGAAAGATAAAAATGTATGCTGAGTTTGCTAAGATCTACAACAAGAATGATTCTTCTGTGAAATTGTGAAGAAAAAAGAAATGTACGCTAGTTTTGCTGTCACATCCCAAAGTGAAAAAGTTACAGCCAAAGTGCACAAGAAGTGCTAGTTTAAGATGAAAGACACATTAAAGTTGCAGGTGCAGTACTATCCATGGTTTCAGGCATCTACTAGGGGTCCTGAAACATATTCCCTGTGGATAAGGAGGGGACTACCATATATTATTGAATAAGATGGGTTAGGAGGTTTGCTATATCAGACATGAATATTATTATTATTATTATTATTATTATTATTTTTATTTTTTTGAGTTGGAGTTTCACTCTGTCGCCCAGACTGGAGTGCAGTGGCCACTCCCGGCCACCGCAGCCTCAACCTGCTGGGCTCTGGCGATCCTTCCGCCTCAGCCTTCCAAGTAGCTGGAACTACAGGCGCGCGCTACCACACCCGGCTAATTGTTTGATTTATTGTAGAGATGAGGTCTTGTTTGCCCAAGCAGGTCTCGAACCCGCGGGCTCAGGCAATCCACTCACCTCAGCCTCCCAAAGGCGCGGGATTACAGGCTGAGCCACCGAGCCCGGCATGAATATTATTTTAAAGCTATGGCCATTGAGATTGGGATAGAGAAACAGAACAAAGGAAATAGAATAAAAAGCCTAAAAATAAATCTACACATATAATGACATCTTGACATATGCCAGAAATGGCATTGTGGAAAAAAGAACTGACCATTCAATAATGCTGGCACAGTTGGTTACCCTGACAAAAAAAAAAAAGAAAATCAATTACGGGTAAAGTATAAAACTTTCTAACTTTAAAGAAATCCAAGAAGACACAAACAAATGGAAAAATATCCCATGCTCATGGATAGGAAGAATCAACATTGTTAAGATGTCCATCCTACCAAAGGCAATCTACAGATTCAATGCAATACCTATTAAGTTACCAACATCATTCTTCTCAGACCTGGAAATGACAACACAGAAATTTATATGGAAACATAAACGACCACAAATAGCCAAAACAATCCTTTGCAAAAGAAACAAAGCAGGAGGTATCACAGACTTCAAACTTTACTACAGCGCTACAGTATTCAAAACAGCCTGGTATTGGTACAAGAACAGGCATATAGACCAATGGAACAGGATAGAGATTCCGGAAGCAAAGCCTCAATTCCTCAACCAACTCATCTTTGACAAAGCCCCCAATAACAACCACTGGAAAGAGGAGAACCTATTCAGTAAATTGTGCTAGGAAAACTGGCTGAACACATGCAGAAGATTGAAATAGGACCCCTACCTATCACCATACACAAAAATTAACTTTAAATGGATCAAAAACCTAAATGTTAAAAACTCAAACTGTAAGAACCTTAGAAAATGCAGGAAACACTCTTATGGAAGTTAGAACTGACAACCGATTCCTGACCAAAACTTGAAATGCCCAGGCCATAAGAGATAAGATAGACAAGTGGGACCTCATTAAAGTGACAAGCTTCTGCAAAGCCAAAGAAACCATCAAGAGAGCAAGGAGACAGCCCACAAACGGGGAAAAAATATTTGCCAACTGTATATCTGACAAAAGCTTAACATCTAGGATCTACAAGGAACTCAAATGCACCGAAAGGAAAAAAAACAAACCGCCCCTTTAAAAAGTGGGCAAAAGACACGAATAGACACTTCTCTATTTTTTTTTTTTTTTTTTTTGAGTTGGAGTCTCACTCTGTCACCCAGACTGGAGTGCAGTGGCCGCTCCCGGCCACCGCAGCCTCAACCTGCTGGGCTCTGGTGACCCTTCCGCCTCAGTCTTCCAAGTAGTTGGAACTACAGGCGTGCGCTACATGCCCGGCTAATTTTTGATTTTTTTATTGTAGAGATGAGGTCTCGCCAACTTGCCCAGGCGGGTCTCAAACCCACGGGCTCAGGCAATCCACTCACCTCGGCCTCCCAAAGTGCTGGGATTACAGGCTGAGCCACCAAGCCCGGCTGAATAGACACTTCTCAAAAGAAGATATACGGGCGGCCAACAGACACATGAAAAAGTGCTCAGCCTCACTCATCATTAGAGAAATGCAAATCAAAACCACATTGAGATACCACCTGACCCCTGTAAGAATGGCCATCATTAATAAAACAACAACAGATGCTGGCGAGGATATGGAGAAAAAGGAACACTTCTACACTGCTGGTGGGAATGCAGACTAATACAACCTCTTTGGAAGACGCTGTGGCGATTTCTGAAGGAACTAGAAATTGACCTTCCATATTACCCAGCAATTCCCCTATTGGGAATATACCCAGAGGAACTCAAATCATTCTATAAAAAAGATACCTGCACACATGTTTGTTGCAGCTCTATTCACAATAGCAAAAACATGTAACCAACTGTGTTGCCCATCAAAGCTGGACTGGATTAAAAAAATGTGGTACATATACACAATGGAATACTATGCAGCCGTAAAGAAGGACAAATATGTGGACTTTGCAGCAAATTGGATGGATTTGGAGTCGGATCATACTCAGTGATTTATCACAGAAACAAAGAACTGAGTTCCATATGTTCTCACTCATAAGGTGACCTTGAAAAATTATAATGCTGTGGAAGGTGATCTGCAGTGGCAGAAAACTGTCAGGGGAAGCGGGGGTGGGACTGGCAGTTGGGGGAAGCTGCTAGGGAAGGGAGGGGCATGCCTCAACAACAAGGGTACCTGTATGATCAATGTTTGTATCTAGCCCTGAATTGTACCCCACATCTTTATAATAAATAAATGAATTAATTAAAAAAAAATTATTAAGAAAACAAATAGGCAATCCACGGACTATAAGAAAATATTTGTGAAATTGATATTTGACACTGAAATGAGAATTTATATCCAGAATATCTATAGTACTTTCACCCCTCAGTAATGAGAAGACAACCCAATTTAATAATGAGCAAAATACTCAAACAGATATTTCACCAAAGAAACATATGTAAAGCACACTGAACATTATTAGTCACCACAAATTAAAACCTCAATGAACTACAACTACCCATCTATTAGAATGGCTGAAATGAAAAAAATCTGACCCTACCATATTGGTGAGGATGTGGGATGACTGGAACTGAAATTCATTGTTGGTGGTTGCAAAATAGTGTAGCTTTTGCAAAATTGTGTAGCCACTTTGAAAACAGTTGGCCAGTTTCTTATAAAATTAAACAAACACTCGCAACATGATCCAGCAATTCCACTTCTAGATATTTTTCTAAAGTCAGTGAAAACGTATATCCATATAACAACTTTTACGCGAATGTTTATAATAGCTTTCTTCAGAATAGCCAAAAACTGGAAACAACTTAAGTATCTATCATCTGGTGAATAGATAAAATGGGGTGCATCCATACAACGGAATTCTACTCGGCAATAAAAAGGAACAAATTATGGTTACACAAAACACCATGTACAAAACTCAAAAGCATTATGCTGAAAGAAGCCAGATACAAAAAAAGTACTTCGTGTGTGATTCAACATATAGAAAGTTGTAGAAAAAGTTAAACTGCAGAGACAGAAAGCAGATCAAGATTGCTGAGGACTATAGGTTGGGGGAGTGACTCACTGTGAAAGGGTCTAAGGGATGTTTTGGGGTGAAGCAGATGTTCTAGCTCATGACTGCGATGGTGCTTATGTGACTGTACACATTTAAAAATATTGATTATCTCATGTTCTTGAAATGTGTGAGTTTTATGGATCATAAAACGAATAAAAACTTTCAAGTACAAGAAAAAAAAAGAGAAATTGTTATGACTGCAGGATAAGGAAGGTTTTCATAATTAAAACCCACAAAAAACACAATCAAAGCAACAGATTGTCACCTTTGATTACCTCAACATCAAAAAATTCTGTTTACGAAAAGACACTATAAAGATAAATTAAGATATGCTAAGCATACAACTAAAGAAATATAATTGCAATGCATCCAAAAATATGGAAAAAGTGGAGAAAATATAGACAATCAGTTCATATGAGAGAGAATATATATGGCCATATACACAAGAAAAGATGCTTAGTCTAGTAATCATGGAGATACAAAGTAACACAGTGAGTTAACATTTCATACTTATCGTACCAATAAAAGTTTAAGAGGCTGACATATCAAGTTTTGGTGGGCATATAGAAAACTGTGAACTCATGTATTCCTGGTGAGAATCAAAATCATATTTTGAGAATCATTTGATAAAATCTTGTCAAGTTGAAGATGTACAAACCCTACAACCCAGCAATTCTGCTACTAAGTAAAACTCAAGAAGAAGTCTCATGCATGTGCATAAGAAGCTAAATCACAAGTGCACTGTTTGTAACAGCAACAATTTGGAAATCACCTAGCCTAATTGTCCATACATAGGTGAATGAATAAAATGCAAGATGGTGTTACAATGCAACACTATATGACAGAGAAAAGGGACAAACTAGAGCTGCACATACGAGCTAGACTGATTTCACAAGCCATATTGAGATAAAAGAGGCAAGTTTCCAAATATATATACAGTATGACAGTACTGTGTCATGTTTAAAAACATACAATTGCAATAACATATATTGCTTATTTACATATAAAGGTGAAGTATCCCAAATCCAATAATCTGAAATCCAAAATGCCCCATTATCCAAAACACTTTGAATGCTGACATGATGCTCAAAGAAAGGGCTCATTGGAGCTTTTCAGATTTTGGATTTTTGGATTAAAGGATACTCCACCAGCAAGTATAATGCAAATATTCCAAAATCTGGAAAAAAAAATTCCAAAATGCTTCTGGTCCCAAGCATTTCGGATAATGGATACTCAACGTGTGTAATAAAAATTTAATGAAATTCATAGAAACACTAAAGAATTTTAAGATAGGGGTTATCTTTGTGGGGAAAAGATAATTACATAGAGGGCTTCAACTGTACCAACATAGAGGTTGATTGAAATTGTTTGTAATTGTCTTTTTGACTGCCTTAAACACTGCACAATAAATCCTTAAAATATTAATCATCCTCCTGACCACAGTGTAATACATACAGCTGCTAAGTACGACATTATGGATGTAGTTTTATTGATGTGGAGAGATGTCAGGATATATCATCAAGTAAACATCAGGTTATAAAAAGCATGCTGCTTTTTGTTTTAAAAGAGTCATAAGTGAATATTATTATTATATATTATGCATTTTAAAGGTTTACAAGGATATATAACCAAATTATGAGTAATAGTTATCTCTGTTATAGATGATTTTCCTTTTTAATTCTGCTTATTTCTATTTCCAGTTTTGGGATAATAGATAACCTTACTTGGGTGATAATATTAACTTCTTTAAAAATGAGATACAAGCCAGGCTCGGTGGCTCAGCCTGTAATCCCGCGCCTTGGGAGGCTGAGGTGAGCGGATTGCCTGAGCCCGCGGGTTCGAGACCCGCCTGGGCAACTTGGCGAGACTTCATCTCTACAATAAATCAAAAAATTAGCCGAGTGTGGTAGCGCACACCTGTAGTTCCAGCTATTTGGAAGACTGAGGCGGAAGGATCGCCGGAGCCCAGCAGCTCGAGGTTGCAGTGGCCGGGAGCGGCCACTGCACTCCAGTCTGGGTGATAGAGTGAGACTCCAACTCAAAAAAAAAAAAAAATGAGATACAATTTATTACACAAAACCCCAGTAAGTTTTAGAACCCAAACCATTGTTTCTAAGGGTGGTATTCCATTACTGTTTTATCCCAGACATAGGCAAGTCAACTAACTAAAAATATATTATGAAACATTCCAGGAGA
The DNA here is from genome assembly GCA_963574415.1 of Tarsius wallacei. Taxonomy (NCBI): domain Eukaryota; kingdom Metazoa; phylum Chordata; class Mammalia; order Primates; family Tarsiidae; genus Tarsius; species Tarsius wallacei. The sequence goes on from CAUYQG010185723.1 coordinate 38,809, forward strand.
GAGGAAAAAATATAAGTCCTAAAGTATTTTAAAGGTAGTCAAATAACTGGGGATGAATAGGACATATTACACAAATATATAACACATACACATACATACACTGATATGCAATAAGAACATGGGAAAAAAAGACAGAATTTTGCTGTCACCTGAGCTACAGTGCAGTGTCATGATCATGGCTTACCGCAGCATATTCCTGGGCTCAAGTGATTCTCCTGCCTCAGCCTCTTAAGTAGCTGGGATCACAGGCATGCAACACCATGTGTGGTAACAAGAACATTGTTAATGGCTTAGTGAGTAATACACAAAGGGAAATATGCGTGGGTAGTGGGGGCCAGAATGAACACCAGTATGAAACACTACATCAAAGTCAATCAGGGCTTTCACCACTGACTAGTACTATTTTAATTACCTTTCGTTTCTCATCATCCGGGTAAGTCCAATAAGAGATACAGTTTCCAGAAAGGACACACCATCTTCGATGCCAGGCACCAAAACCACTAACATCTTCAAATATGGTCTGGAAAAGTCAATTGAAATGCTGGCTTTAGAAACTTGAGGAAAATGTCCTAACAGTGAGATGCTGGTTCTGTATGTTGAAACTTGAATATGTTGACATACATCGTACCTTAAAGTCAATTTCATTTGTATGACTTTTTATCATCTTTTACCTTAATAATAAGTTTTGTTGACTGTTCAAATCAGAAATTTACTTCAACATCATCTACAAGTATTTAAGACTGTCCAGATATTATTAACCCCAAATAAATACTTCTGCCTAATTTTAGACTTTTAAAAAGTGTGTTGTCTCTAACTAAATGCTTCTTAAAGTAGAGAAATCTGCAGGGGATGGGGGGGCACACCTCATCAACAAGGATATATGCATAATGAACATTTGTATACCTAACCCTGAATTGTACCCCACATCATTAAAATAAAAAAAAATTATATTAAATTTTAAAAAAAAGAAAAGAAAAGTGTGCTGGGTATGGTGGCTTATGCATATAATCCTAGCACTTTGGGAGGCCGAGGTGGGAGGATTGCTTGAGCCTAGGAGCTCGAGCCTGGACATCACAGTGAGACCTCCTCTCTACACAAAATCAAAAAATTAGCTGGGCATGGTGGTGTGCACTTGTAGCCCCAGCTACTCAGGAGGCTGAGGCGGAAAGACTGCCTGAGCCCAGGAGTTTGAGGTTGTGGTGAGCCATGATTGTGCCACTCTCCTCCAGCCTGCGTGACAAAGTGAGACTCCGACCCCCACCCCCCAAAAAGTGCCTCAAGTGTTAGTAAAATGATATGAGAATATCACACCTTACATACTAAAAAATAATAATAATAGTGATGGCATATTAAGTTAAACCTACCCTAACATGAATTTCCTAACAGAATTAGAAAAGAGTCAATTCGTGATTGTAGGCCTTGGTGAATTACTATGATAAACATCAAAACTCTAAGTCCACTGCTGAGCCATCAAGCACACATGGAAGCAGCATCTCCCAGCATTTAGGTGTCTAGCCAGCTCCTTCCTTGGGAATGCAAGTTACATTCGGAAGGTAGGTGAAGCAAGCAGCAGCGTTGTTCTGAAATATATAACTAATAACATGGCTTTTTTTTCCATATGAAAGTATTTCCACTTAAATAGAGTAAGTCAAAGCTGGAGTCACCCCCCAACACATTATTTTTGAGTTATAACACAGTCCTAGTTTACATACAATTCCTCATTTTTAATTTCTTAAAAAATTCTTTTAGAAAATTTTATGATAAAGAACAAATTTTATGTTAAAGAACAAACTACCCCTGCACCTACCCCTAATCCTAGGGTCTATGTTTAACAATGCTGTGGATAAGGAGTTGTAAATTTTTTTCTATAAAGGGCCAGAAAATAAGTATTTTAGACTTTGTGGGCCATACCATCTCTGACACATATCTCCAGCTCTGCTATGGTAGCAAAAAAACAGCTAGACATGAAGGAAACAGAAGAGTCTGTATTCCAATAAAAGTCTATAAAAACAGGCGGTGAGGCCAGGTGTAGTGGCTCACGCCTGTAATACCAGCACTTTGGGAGACCGAGGTGGGAGGACTGCTTGAGGCCGGGAGTTCAAGACCAGCCTGGACAAAATAGAGAGACTTCCTTCTCTAAAAAAATTTTTAAAACTCACCTGGGTGATGGGACACATCTGTAGTCTTAGCTACTCAGGAGGCTCAAGCAGGAGGAGCCCGTGAGCCCAGGAGTTTGAGGCTACAGTGAGCTATGATCATGCTACGGCACTCTAGCCTGAGTGACAGTGTAAGACCTTGTCTCAATAAGAAATCAGGCAGCAGGTCCTACTATGCTGTCCTCATATACAGATAATCCAAAGGCAAGTTAAACCTACCCTAACATGAATTTCCTAACAGAATTAGAAAAGAGTGCATTAAAGATGTTTCATCCTCAAGTCAAAACTTTCCCTTTCTGATTGTTGGGTAGCTAAAACTAATAAACTAATAATATAATATCTGGTTCCTGCTGTGAGATACCATTCTAAGGTATTCTTTTAATGTTATCTCAACTAACCCTTATATCAATGGTATGATATTCCTTTCAATTTACTAGCTTATGTGAATTTCCCAAAAGGTAGCTTGAATTAGGAGTGCCATCTCCAGCCGTGGAGGAATGTGACTTAGTGTGAAAGGAAATGTTTTTGTGATAAGGTAAAACCCCCAAATTTATTAGCTTAATTATTTAGCCCAAACTAATTAGCTTACACCAACTGTACTGTCTCCTGCCTCACCTACTTCCTCCTTACCTAGTCCCTGCTCTTTCCTTCCCCCACACATGCTTTTTCTAGGTGACACTGCTCACAGCCAGCTGCCCATGGAAGAAAGAATTGTTTTTTTTCAATCTCAAGCACAAAAGTTAGTACAAATGACTCACCAGCTCCCTCCTGTGTTTATGTTCACCTTTTACATCATAAAGATAATAAATACACAAGAAAATTTTATTTTAAGAGATGGGGTCTCACTGTCACCCAGGCTGGAGTGGAGTGGTGAGATCATATAGCTCACTGCAGCTTGGAACTCTTGGGCTCAAATGATCCTTCTGTGTAGTTGGGAACACAGGCACACATACCATGACCACCTAATTTTTTATCTTTTGTAAAGATGAGGATCTTACTATGTTGCCATGGTTGGTCTCAAACTCTATACCTCAAGCAATACCCTCCTCTCCTTGGCCTCTCAAAGTGCTGGGGTTTCAGGTGTGAGCTACCATACCAGGCCCAAAGGAAAAAAAAATTTTTTGAGCCAAAATCTCACTCTGTTGCCCAGGCTGGAGTGCAGTGGGACGCTCATGGGTACCGTAGACTCAGCCTTCCAAATAACTGGAACTATGGGCACGCACCACCACACCTGTCTAATTTAATTTTTAAATTGATTTTAGAGACAAGGCCTCATCAAGTTATCCAGGCTGGTCTCAAACCCTTAGGCTCAGGCAATCCTCTCGCTTCACCTCCCAAAGTGCTGGGATTATAGTTGTGGGCCACTGCACTCAGCACCAAAGACGTTTTTGATGGACAAGAATAACACCACCAGCCGGGCTCGGTGGCTCAGCCTGTAATCCCGCGCCTTGGGAGGCTGAGGTGAGTGGATTGCCTGAGTCCGTGGGTTTGAGACCCGCCTGGGCAAGCGAGACCTCATCTCTACAATAAATCAAAAAATTAGCCAGGCGTGGTAGCGCGCGCCTGTAATTCCGGCTACTTGGAAGGCTGAGGCGGAAGGACCGCCGGAGCCCAGCAGGTTGAGGCTGCGGTGGCCAGGAGCGGCCACTGCACTCCAGTCTGGGCGACAGAGTGAGACTCCAACTCAAAAAAAAAAAAAAAAAAAGAATACCACCACCTACTATATTACATCTACCATAATCAGAAAGGAATAAGAAAAGGACAGCATATTCTTTTTTATAGCTGAAGAAACTGAGGGCCAGGAAAATTAAACAATGACACACACTCACGGAGCAGAACTGGAACCTTCTCGCTGCCAATCCAGAATGCCCACCTCTTGCTGCTCATCAGTGAAGGCAGCACTAGACCAGTACATTTTAGAGCAGCTTACCAGTCTCTTTGGTTGTAGTACCCCCTTACAGCTGGCCCTGGCACATCAGGAAGAGAAACTGAACCAGATAGCTTTCGTTCCCATTACTACCTCTATTTGTACAGGGAGTAGAGTTAATTTTTTAAAAAAACATATTTTTTATTTTAAAATTGTGGGGTTCAGTTAAGGGTTAGGTATACAAATATGCATCATTCAGGCACCCTTGTTGATAAGGGGTGTCCCCCCGTCCCCAGACAGAAAATTGACTGCTAATCCCACCTCCCTTTCCTCCCTGTCCTCCCCCATAGTTTCCCGCCACTGTCAATCCTTTTCTTATAGTATTACGATAGATGTTCAAGGTTCACTTATGAGTGAGAACATGTGATACTCAGATCTTTGTTTCTGTGAGAGATCACTCAGTATTGTAAACTCTAGTTCCATCCAGGTTGCTGCGAAGTTCATGATTTTGTTCTTTTTTATGGCTGTGTAGTATTCCATCATGTATATGTACCACATTTTTTTAATCCAGTCTTCTTTTGATGGACAGCATGGTTGGTTCCAGGTTCTTGCTATTGTGAACAATGCTGCGATAAACATACGTGTGCAGGTATCTTTTTTATAGAGTGATTTGAGTAGAGTTAATTAAAATGCATTGTTATAGGCCGAGGTGAGTGGATTGCCTGAGACCGCTGGTTTGAGACCAGTCCGGGCAACCTGGTGAGACCTCATCTCTACAATTAAAAAAAAAAAAGCAGGGCGTGGTGGTGTGCGTTTGTAGTTCTGAGCTACTCGGAAGGCTGAGGTAGGATTACTGAAGCCAGAAAGTCAACTCCAGGGTGGCTGGGGGCATGCATGCAACTGCACTCCAGCCTGGGAGAAAGAGTAAGACTCCAACTCAAAAAAAGCCCCAAAACACGGTTATGTTGGTAAGTCCAGGGCTCTTTCTACATTTTTTTCTCTCTTTTATTGGAGTCAGAGTCTAAATCTGTCACCCAGGTTGGAGTGCAGTGATTGCATAATCATGGCTCACCAGAGGCTCAGGCAATCCTCCCACTTCAGCATCCTGAGTAGCTTGGACTACAGGTGTGCACCACCATACCCGGCTAACTTTATTTTTGTAGAGATGAGGTCGTGCTATGTTGCTCAGGCTGGTCTCAAGCTCCTGGGTTCAAACAATCCTCCAGCCTCAGCCTCCCAAAGTGCTAGGATTACAGGTATGAGCTCCCACGCCCGGCCGTTACTACACTTTTGTAAGTGTGGATGTGAGAAGAAGGGCTACAGGACTTAAGACAAAGTAAACTTGAAGAGATGTAACAAACTATTTAAGAGCCCAGCTCAAAGATTCTGTCAGACAATATATGCAAATGAACCAGCTACAGAGAGCCTATCAGTTGCTAAAGGCATCTACAATACAATATAAAAATCTTTACATGAAAAGAAAAGGTCAGTAGATAAATGTGCCTTCAAGGAGTAAAACACATTTTCAAGAATATCTAGTGCCACCTGCTGGATTTACATGTGGGAAAAAAAGCTAACAAGGATAAGGGAAAAAAATTATAAAAGTATCCTTGGGAAATCTGCTCCAGAGTTACCCAGGCCACAGTGGGCTTTTGTACAATCTAGCTGCTTTCTGAATCTTTGACAGCAGCTGCAAACTGACTTGCAACATCCCTTGTATCATTCAAGTTCTTGCTTCACGGAGAAAACCAAAGTGAATAGATTTTTCTCTACCCCTTGCAGCACGTTCACATTCTTACGTGCTTTTTCTCCTCTGATAATGGAAAAGTTATGATGCTTTATGAGATCAATCCCCTGAAGGGTGGATTGGGCTTATTTCCACTCCCATGACTGTGTTTTATCAACGACCCCATTAACCCTAGCTCAGGACCTCCATGGCTTCTATCCTCAATCTCCTTGGCCTCATTAGAAGCTACCTACTTGCACTTAAAGTCGTGAATCTTTCCCATGTTAGTAAAATGTTTACAAAATCCTTCTTCCAACCTACATACCTCTGCAAGCACAACACCCCTCTCTTAGTCTTTCGTTGCCAAACTGTTTCCAAGGGTTTCCAAGTTCCTGCTCTCATTTCTCACCTCCCACCCGCTCTACAACCATTTGCAGTCTAGCTTCTGCTCTGCTCAGGGCGGGAATGATCACCTGGTAAACAAGTCCAACAGTTATAACAGATTCTGATCTAGCTTGACCACTCCCTCCTACAAACTCTCTTCCCACAGCAACCATGAGGCAAGAGTTGTCACTTCCCGCCCGCAGCCTCCTCAGAGACTTCTCTCCCCTGTCAGTCCTTTAAATGCTGGTGTTCTTCACAACTCTGCTTCACTCACTCACCCTGGGCTTTGATTATCTTCTCCATACTGCAGATATCCAAACCTTTACCTCAACTGAAATGTCTAGCTTGAGCTCCACACCCAGATCTTTGGAACATGTCTGTAGGCATCTAAAATTCAAAACATTTAAAATTTAACTAATTAAAACTTCCCACCTTGGGTGGGAACTGACTGAGAAGGGGCATGAGGGAACTCCCTGGGGTGATGGTCATGTTCTCTAGCTTAATAAAAATTTAGACAAATGCAGGTGTATACATTTGTCAAAGCTCAAGTAATGTGCACGTAAGATTCAGGGGGAAGTGTCTAATGTCTACAATGCTCTTTAAAATTCTTTCAAAAAGATAAGCTAGATTGAGCTAATCTCGCTAGAGGAATGGCTAGAGTAGATATGTGATAAACCAAGGACAGTAAGAAATGTTACAGGTAAAATCTAGATGGTGGGCATATGGGTGTTCATTGTACAATTCTATCAATATTGCTTTATGCTTGCCACTTTTTCACAATAAAATGTTGGGGAAAAACATCCCATCTCCTACCTCAAACGTGGAAACAAGGAGCATGTCTGCTCTTTCCCCAGGGTCTCTGATCTCAGTGGCATCCCTGCCACCTAACAGGTTGAACAAGGCAGGGATCTAGACACTACCCTGACTTTTGTTTTCCACCCCCTGGGACCGACCAAGTCACTAGGGTCTGCGCTTCTTCCTTCTTCATCTCTCAGTGAAGGGCACCTCTCTTCACCCTAGCAGCCGGTCCCCAAAATCTCTCACGTGGAATAACTTGGTCTCCTTAGTCCCCAGGGTTGCCATTCTCCAATCCGCTTTTCCTAAATCCCAAATTTGATTATGTCCTCTGCTTAAAAGTTTAAGAGCAATCCATTGGCTCCAGGATAAAGTCCAATTTTTATTTATTTATTTATTTATTTATTTTTGAGTTGGAGTCTCACTCTGTCACCCAGACTGGAGTGCAGTGGCCACTCCTGGCCACTGTAGCCTCAACCCGCTGGGCTCCGGTGATCCTTCCACCTCAGCCTTCCAAGTAGCCGGAATTACAGGCATGCGCTACCACGCCCGGCACATGCCGGGCACATGCCACCACAGCTGGCTAATTATTTTATTTTGGGGGTTTTGCTATGTTGCCGGGCTGGTCTTGAACTCCTGGCCTCAAGCGATCCTCTAGCCCTATCCTCCCAAAGTGCTGAGATTACAGGCATGAGCCACCATACCCAACCCAGTAGTTTCCTTTAACCCTCGCTACCCACAGTCAAGAACCAGTGTCCTATCAATTTACATCTGTGCACCCTGTGCTTCTTCATATTACAGTAGTGGACTGTGCTTGTCTGTTCAATTGTGCTTCTTCCTACTAAACTAAAGCTTGTGAGTGGAGGAATTAATGTTTTTGTGGCCTATTACATTCTAACAGCAGCACTGTGCTGGCATATAGAGGGCATGCAATAAATCCTAACTGAACCAATTTATCACTTATGCATAGATTTCATTCCTATGGGAAACCAAGTCTGTATTTCACAAAATGGAAATAAGAAAATAATGATTAAGTGATGTTACTTACTAGAAAACCTCTTTCTTCAACACTGGAATTCACTTGACATTTTATCTTCAAATAAATATGACCTTCCAAAGAAGATAAAAAGGGCACCTGTGAAGCAAGAAGGTAAATAATTTGCAAAATAGTTTTAAAGTGTGATTTTTCTTGACAAACCATGTATATATCATAAACAGAGAATGTTACACCTTGAAAAAATACCATTTTCTAAAGCTAGAATATAAGCGACTTGGGCAAGAAGTCACTGGTTCCTTAGCAACAAATGCTTTTGAAGAATAAATTCACTTAAGGTAAAGCCTGACAAAAACAAAGGCCCTAAGTTCCAAGTTGATGTGGAAAAGAAAACATAGATTTAAGAGAATACATGTTTATCCATTCTCCAACAACGGGTGAATACTCAATAGGAGATTTGTAAACCAATCCATAAATTCATATAATACAGTATTACTCAGCAATAAAAGAACAATGAACTGCAAAAATGGAAAAGCCAATCTTCATATTTTATTATCTGGGGGCTTCATATGGAATTCCAAGAGGCCCTCAATTAATAAAGTCAATTTTCAGCCGGGCTCGGTGGCTCAGCCTGTAATCCCGCGCCTTTGGGAGGCTGAGGTGAGTGGATTGCCTGAGCCCGCGGGTTCGAGACCCGCCTGGGCAAGCGAGACCTCATCTCTACAATAAATCAAAAAATCAGCC
>CAUYQG010185724.1:0-14166 GCA_963574415.1 Tarsius wallacei
AGAGAGAGAGAGAGGTATGTATGTGCCTGGCCTGGCTCCACCCAACCTGCCTCACAGCTCTGAATTTCAACTCAACACCACCAGTGTCCCCATGAGCCTGCCTCTGTCCTGGCTGGGGAGATGGTGGGGAGCTGGGCAAGTCCCCATGGAGACCAGACAAGGTCAGGTGGCCCCTCAGCTCACTCTGCTTCTGGTGCATCTCAGCACCAGGTCACAGCATTCCTGGGCCAGGTGTGGGCTGTAGGCTTCTATGGCACCTTCTTCAGCCCACACAAACACTCTGGGAGCGCGTCCCTGTCCTCACCAGCCGTGAGGGAGGAAACCAAGGTTTCGTGGCATATGATCATTTGCTGAAGCCACCCAGAACCCATAAAAACCAAGCCCCTCAGCCCACACATCAAAGCTTTGTGCATAGAGTTGCAGTCTTCCTGTGGACTAAGTCCTAGAGTGTGTGGCTCTTGGGCTCCCAGGCCCAAAGGAAACACACACGGCTGGCCAACCGTCTGGCAAGAAAGCAAGGGAAGAAACAGGAAAAAGTCCACAAAGCGAACAACTCGCACCTGAAATCCCACTTTCAAGTTGTGACCCAGCTGATGTAGCCACGGCAGAGTCTAACTCATGGACGGGGAGGGCCACCCAGGCTCCTGCAACAAAAGACGCCTCAAGGTGCCCAAGTGTCCCTCAGCAGGAACAGTCAGGTAAATCCCAGCAGACCTGAAGACCAGGGTACACCGTGCAGATACTAATAAAACAAGGCTGAGCTGCCTGTGCCAACACGGGGCCCACAGACAGCGAGTGTGAAGATGCAGATCACACTCACACACTTGCATTCACACTCACACACACACACAGGAAAAACGTTCTGGGAGGATACAGTAATTGCACATGGTGGTCACTTCAAGGAAGTGGGCTGGGGAGAGGACTGATTCCTTGCAACCCGTATATATCACCTTTGTCTGTAGAAGAAGAAAAACTTCAAAAAAAAAAAGGTCCAAGGAAAACAGAACAATGTGGGCTGAAAACCATGGGCTCTGGGGTCACAGACCTCCTGGCTGCTGAAGGAGCTCACTGCCAACTCACTGCGTGACCCTGGACACACCACTGCACCTCTCTGAGCCTCAGTGAGAGGAGGGCATCAAAAGGGAAGGAGGGAGAAAGGACAGTGGTGCCCCCACCCCAGACTGCTCTGCTGGGAAGAGCCCCCTGCAGGTGCACTCGGGGCCTGCCAGGGCCAGGTGCTGTGTGACAGTCACCACAGTGCTGTGTGAAACGGCAAAAGAAGCCACCTACGTGCCTGTCATGAGGGGCTGGCCCTGGACAGAGGAAGAAGGGGACTTTTTGTACCTCTGAGCTGTGAGCCCCATGGGAGGAGAACGCTGCTGCCACGGGAAGCGGCTAGACAGACGCCACCCAGTGACACAGAGGGAGGACACATCGCCAGGACGAGCTGGGAAAGCCACGGGTGCCCATGATGCCAGGCTGCGAGCACCAGAGGCTGTGCTCTGCGTCCCTGGACCTCCTGCCCTCCCCCCCACCATGCTGCAGGGTGACTGTAAGACAAAGAGATCACATGTGCACTACACAGGGATGACCTCCCTCTACCCTGAACCGAAGCCACCTGCATCCACAGCTCCTGGACCCCATCCCCACCCAGGAGTCCCCCGGGCCCCAGGCAAATGCCGGGCAGAGTCCTACCGCAGGCCGCAGGACGCCAGGCCCCGGCCCACCCTACTCCACAGCAGCACCTCACTCTAAGAAGCCACAGTGTGAACACTTTTGCCACGCGATCTCCGTCTTTACAGGAGACACACAGAGCAGTCGGGCCAGGCGGCCTCGGAAAAGTTGGTAAAGAAGTTCACCAGCCAAGAGCCTGGACAAGGAAGTTTGGGGGCCACGGTGGGTGCTTTTAACTCCAGGTCAGTTCTTCCAGCCCTTTCTCCAGGGGCCCAGAAGGAGGCATTAGTGGGCGGTGAGCCCAAGCCCGTCCCTGCCCAGGGACCCTGGCAACTGTGAGCCACGGGGTCAGCTGTGCCTCCTCACACTGCAGGGACTCGGAACCTCTGTTCTTTGGAGGTGCTTCTCTCTCCGGCTCCAGACCCCGCCCTCTAGGAAATACAGATGTGTCTGGGGTCCCACACTGGGGGCAGATAGATGCCACAGGGAAAGACAAATCGAGCCACTCAGCTGGTGTGCATTCATGAGGCTTGTCACAACTCGGCAGCCCCCTGACCTCTCCCTGTGTCTCCACACACAATGTCCCTTCTGTTCTGGCTCCCGCGGCAATGCACCAGCAAGGGCCTTCCCCCTCGCTCACCAACCGGCCAATTGTCCCGGCAGAGAGTTCCATGGGCTTGCTGAGGGGCTGCCCGCCTCCTGAACTCTGCGAAGCCCCCAAGAGCCTGGGAGCCTGGGAGGGGAGCGTGTGGAGCAGCGACTTCTGTGCCAGATCTGGGCGGAGGGCGAGGGGAGAAGACAGTGGGGGCTACAGGGGGTGTGCTGAGCTGGGAACCTGGGTGCCTGCTTCCGCCAAGCCCGGCTCATCCCAGTCTCAAGTCAAATGGAGAGCGAGCAGGGAAAGCCCTGGAGTCAGCCTGAGATGGTTCTGCAGCTAAGTGCCATTGCCACTCTGGATAAGGTGGCAGAGGCATGCAGGGAGCAGGGTGTGGCGGCCCTGGCACCTCCCCCAGCATGTCGACAGTCCTGCCAAGTTGCCTATGCAGCAGCCTACAATCCCAACTCAAGTAACCCAGGATGTGTCCAAGAAGATGCCTCAGAGGGTTTTAGGGTTCTGCAGCCAGTGCCGTGTGAAAACCCACATGCATAAAATCAGGCAAACTTCCTAATGACATACACCAAACATGCTTCCTGTGCCTTGAATGACTGCTTGTGAGTAGAGCCACAGAGGGCTGGGGATGGCTGGGAGTCCCTGTCCAATAACAGCTTGTTGGGGATGGGGGGGAGTGGCTAACATCAGTGGCAAGTAACCCAACTCTACTTTTTCACATCTTACTGGTCTATCTCACAATCAGTGTGCACCCTTCACATGTTTCTTTTCCTTCACCCAAAATGTCATTAAACTTGTGATCAAGGGAAACTTGAAATAGAGAAGATGGACTCTGGGGTCAGAGGCAGGGCAAGTTTTCCCATCCACAACATTCGTGCTCCTATGACTGGTGCAGTTGGCACTGGGTTCAGCACAAACAAGCACCTGGGCGGCGTTCATGCACATGACCAACATCTCCGGGACACTGCAAGGGCTGCGGGCTGACAGTGGACACAGGAATGGCAGAGTGGATCGCTCTGATCTCAGACAACCCCTCTCCCCTATGTGACGGCCAATCCTCTCGTCTCCGCTCCGTTCTGCCAAGCCAGCCACTCGGGACTAAGCAACACCCAACTTTAATGTGAAAAAGACAAAAATGAGATCTGAGAGAACTGCCAAGGAAAATCAAGCTGCAGCAGATGATGTCTCAGAAGAGCTCCTGAGTCTGACTGCTGATCTTGGCTAACAACTCAAAACAAAACAAAACAAACAACGAATGTGCTGAAGTCAGTCTGCTATGAACACAGAGCAGACAGGTGACGGCTCACCAAGTGGCAAAGCCAAAAGAGACCCCGGGCGCAGATCCCAGCTCAAGCAAGGAAATGAGAGCCACATGGGCTCAGAGGGCCAGCAGTCAGGCCTCTACCCGGCCAAGACCAGTCACACCTGTGGGACCCATACTCTGCAGCGGCAAAACCCTCCAGGTCAGCCCTGAAGCCCACATAGGCCCAAAGTCCTGACTCTGCTTCCTAACAGACCCCGGACAAAGACAAGCACTTCCTGTCTGCAACCGCTGGATGGTTTCTGAGAAAGACAGAGCCAGGCCTCTGCATAATGTGACTGAGCCACCCCAGGACAACGTGGGCAGGCCTGAGACAGGCACCTTGCCCAGCCCAAGACCTTATGCCCAAAGAGGCAGAGGAACCCAAGGAGGTCCGGGGTTCAGCCCATTACAGCGGGTCTACCAATACATGCCACTGTGCCGCCCCCACCCCGAATTGTTGGAGATGGGTGGCCCTACCCACCTAGTCCTGACTCCTTCTGATTACCCCGACTGCCCTTCACACAGCTACCACCTCCACCTGGAAGAGGCTGCCCCACCCCCTCAGCCTCACAAGCACATCTCTGAGTCAACCTCACTTCCCAGGGAAACTCCTCTGACCCTCTCTAATTGGTCTCCATGATATGCTCGAGGGAACCAGCATGTCGGCAACTGCTGCATATGGCTGGTTCTGACATCCTCTGCCACATGCCATCTCTCTCCGTGTCAGTCTGCGGACACCACTAGACATGGGACCATGTCCACTCTGGGCCTCCACGTAAATATCTGTTGTGTGAATAAATCGATACTACTCAAAGAATAGAGGAAAAGTTCCTCGTCCTCACTGCAAATCAACATTTTTTTGGAACCTCAACTGCAAAGAATGAATGCCAGCGGTCCCTCTCTTCTGTCCCTAAACAGGCACATGCTGCTGGTGGGCAGCAGAAAAAAAGATGGGCCTCGGGTCCAGGAAAGGGTTTTTAGCTACAATACCTGAAGCACAGTCCACGAAAGAAAAATGATGATAAGCGGCCTATCAACACTTAAGAAGTGTGCTGCGCAAAAGATATTGTTAAGAGAAGAAGATAAGTCACAGACTTGGAGAAAATATTTGCAAACCATATGCTGGATAAATGACTTGTATCCAGAGTATATAAAGAGCTTCTAAAACTCAACAAGAAGGAAACCACCAACCTAATTTTTAAAAAGGGAATGGGCAACCCCCTTGGGTCCCCTCCCACTGTGGGAGCTTTTCTGTCTTCTCAATAAATCCTACTTTCAAAAAAATAAAAATAAGAAAGGGGGGGGAAGGGGGGTAGAGGAAGAGGCAAAAGTCCGAACAGATGCTTCACCAGAGAAAACATATAAACTGCAAACAAGCACATGAAAAGATGCTCACCACCAACAGCCCCCAGGGAGATGTAAATGAAACCCTGGCCAGACATCACTTCATACTCCTAGGACGGCTACAATCAAAAAGACAGAAAACAAATGCTGGCGAGGATGTGGAGAAATCGCAGTCCTCACGCTGCTGTGGGTGGGAATGTCAAATGTGCGGGTGCTATGGAAACAGACGGCCAGCTGCTCAAGAGTCAAACATACAATGACCAGAAGACCCAGCAATCCCACTGGAAGTAGACAGTGATGATGGTTTGATGCCTGTGCAACTCTAAATATATAAACAACCACTGAACTGTACACTTGAAATGGATGAATTGAAGGTCATGGGAATTATATCTCAATACAGCTGTTTAAAACTGAGAGTGCTGCCATGACACACCCATTAGAAAGTCAGAAAGAGACAAAAAGAAAATGACCTGACCATCTTAATAGTAAGTGCTGGTGAGGATTCAGAGCACAGGACCCTCACTGCTGGTAGGACTGCAACAGGGCACAGCCCCGTTAGAAAAGAGTCATGCAGTTTCTTATACAGTTAAACACATACCTACTGTATGACCCAGCAACCCCAGATAAACTAAAAACATATCCACAAAGAAACCCACATGGCCAATGTTGACAACAACTTTATTCATCATCACCAACAACTGGAAACACCCCAGAGGTCTGTCAAAGGTGAACAGAGAAATGCACTGCATGCATCCACATGCAGGAATGCGCCTCAGCAAGAAAAGAACTGACTAGTCATCATGCAACCACATGGATGAATCCTGAGTGCACATAAGGGAAAGAAACCAGACACAGAGGGCTACAATGTCTGAGTCTGTTTAGAGGACAATTTGGAAAAGACAAGACTATCAGAATGGAAAACAGGTGGGGGCTGCGAGGGATGGGATGGGGGTGAGAGAGGGGCTGACTTCAAAGGGACAGCGTGAAGGGACCTGGGGAGATGGAAGTGCTCTGTTTGGTGCTACTATGGTGGATGCCAAAACCCAGAGGGAATGTCACGGAATACAAACTAAAAAAAATAATAAAATAACATTAAGAACCAGATGGGCAGAGGGAGAGGACCCAAGATGACATGCAGACTGCGACTGATGACTCTAGCTGTGTGACTAATGTCTGACATGCCCATACTGACGAGCACTGGGGGAAGAGCTGCCATAAACAACTGTGTAGAGCGGTGTTCTAACTAGGCACTGTGAGGCGAAAGACTAAAAGAACCACACACAAACACTGGACTCTGGCTGGGAAGTTTACTCCTCACAGGAGTGTGGTTGGCAATTCTGAAACTACCATCCAGGTACACTCGAGAGAAACAGAAAAGTAAGTATACAGCAGATACTGAGAGCCAACTTTCTTCCTTCAGAGACAGATGTTACAAAGAAGCAGCTGGAGAAGGAAGATTCCAACCACTCAGTGGTGCTGGAATGGAGCTGGAGGTGCCAGGACGAACTTACCTTTATTTTAATATATATACACATACACACAGATAGATACAGAAAAACATTTCAATATAAGGGGGGTACGTACATATAAAAGTTTTCTGACTCAGTCACAAGAGAAGGCCTAGACACAGTGACATCCCAGTAGCAATGAGTACACACTTAGCTCCCCAATCCTGGCTTTTAAGTACCATTCTCCAATGACAGGAGCCAAGGTTACTTGGAGCAATGGCTGATTCTAGGGCTGAGGCAGGAAACATATAAGGTGAGCCATGGTGCCATAATGTGAGGAAGCACCCCAAAACCATGGGACCAGGAAAAGACACAGAGGCCAAACTGAGGGAGGGCCCACTAGCCAATACAACAACCTGAATAACAAAACAGATATCAGAGTTGGATTATAACCCAAGGAGAAATCAAATCTCCATGGATCCATATGATACACATAAATGACCAAATAAATAAGTGAGGGAGAAGGTAAATCAATGTGGAAGAAGGAACAACTCCTCCTGACCCCAAAAAGCCAATTAATACATGTAGAAGGAACGAAGGAAATAGAAATTACCATTAGAACACCACTGAGAGATGCTCAGTTTAGCAGCTGAAACCACGGGCTGAGTATTACTGATTCAAAATGCCTGGGACCAGAAATGTTTTGGATCTCAGATTTTGGGATGTTTGCATTAAATTTACTGGTTCAGCATCCCTAATCTGAAATTTGAAATGCTCTAATGAGCGTTTTGAGTGTCAAGTCAGCTCTCAAAAAGTTTTATATTTTGAAGCATTTTGGATTAGGAACACTCAATCTGTATAAAAAGAAACATATTTTCTGTATAGTTTCAAAGCCTCTCCCCCAAAATAGGCATTAATCACTGGAGTGGTTAAACCTATACCCACCAGGATGGAGGGCTGAATTCCCCCCACCTTGAGTGTGGGCTGGACTTAGTGACCCACTTCTAACAAACAACGTGTGGAAAGGAACAGATAATAACTCAACAGTGGAGAAACTGGCCGATATCACCTTAACCAGATCAAGGTCAATGCCGTCACCTGTTAATCACAAGTCATGTTAATATCTGGTGCTTCTTAATATGATGCGAAGAGTACTTCCTCTCTGTGGTCTTCTTACCAAACCCATAACCACATACAAATCATAAGAAAACACCAGTCAGACAAAACGGAGTTGAGGAAGATTCTACAAATACCTGACTAGTACCTTTGAAGACTACCACAGTCACGAAAGACAAGGAAAGACTAAGAAAAGAGACGTGCCAGTTAAATGGAATGTAGCACCCTGGAGCAGATTCTAAAACATTAGTAGCAAACAGGGAAATCCAAAAGAAGTCTGTCATTAGTTAATGGTATTACGCCAATGTTGATGTCTTAGTTTTGGTCACCGTACAGCGGTTATGTAAGATGCCGACGTTAAGGGAAACGGGGTGTGGGTCTGCGGGAACTCTCTGCACTACCTTTCAGCTCTTCTGTGTCTAAAGCTGTTTTTAAATGAAAAATAAAGAACCAAAAGTATGAGACATTCTCAGGCAGGAAGCATACTCAGCTCAGTCGCCGGAAGATTTTTATGTATGTTTAGAGAAACCTGAGTGTGTGAACCTACTTCTTTCTTCAACAGTGAATGCTATGGAATCTAAATACAGTTCAAGTCTTTCTGATGAAACTTTAGCATACAAGTTGAGATAGGCAGTAAGTACAATATACAGCCATATCTTGAAGACTTACTATGAAAAAATGTAAAATATCTCATTAATAATTTTAAAATATTGATTACATGGTTAAACAATATTTTAAACATATTGGGTTAAATATTAATAAATTACACTAGCAAAATTAATTCCATCTGTTTCCTTTTACCTTTTTGTTTGTTTTGTTTTGTTTTTGAGACAGGGTTTCATTCTGTCCCCCAGGCTGGAGTGCAACGGCAGGATCACAGCTCGCTGCAGCCTCAGCCTCCTGGACTCAGGCGATTTCTTGCCTCAGCCTCTTGAGTAACTGGGGCTACAGACACGAACCACAACACAGCTAATTTTTTGACTTTTTTGTAGAGATGGGGTCTCGCTGTGTTGCCTGGGCTGGTCTTGAACCCTTGGCCTCAAATGATCCTCCTGCCTCAACCTCCCAAAGTGCTAGGATTACAGGTATAAGCCACTGCACGTAGCTGCTTTTGACCTTTTAAAATGTGGTTACTAAAAAAAAAAAAATATATATATATACACACACACACACACACACACATATATATATATATATATATATATATATATCTATATATGTGAATGTACACATGTGGTTTGCAGAGTTCTAGTGGCAGCCCAGGGCCCGAGACGTAACTCACTCACTGGAACAGGAAGGGCCTCAATTGCCTCTGACCACCTCCAGGACAACAGACAGAACTAAAGGGAGCATCTCAGCAAGACTCCCTTCACCTGCCTGGTCCTAGGACACGTAGGAACTAATGTATTCATTCAGGACCACCACCCTGTCCCATAGCAGCACCAGCATGTGCTCCCAAGCCACGGTCAAGGCCCCAGTATATTTCTGAAGGAATGATTCAGCCACAGCACGCAGAGGCCTAAGGTCACCATGTGACTGGGGGAGACCACCGGGTGCCCCTCGAAGAGCTGGAACTTCCCACTCAGGAAGTCCACGTCACACCTTTGGTCTGCCCAGCAATGTGCTTTACTGCTGACGTTTAAAAACGAGCACTTGTCTAGGTGCAGTGGCACACACCTGTACTCCCAGCTACTTAGGAGGCTGAGGCAGGAGGACTGCTTGAGCCTGGGAGTTCAAGACTGCAGTGAGTTATGACAGCACACTGCACTTCAGCTTCGGGACAGAGCAAGATTCTGATCTAAAAACAAAATAGGCCGGGCTCAGGGGCTCAGCCTGTAATCCCACACTTTGGGAGGCCGAGGTGAGTGGATTGCCTGAGCCCGCGGGTTCGAGACCCGCCTGGGCAACTTGGCGAGATCTCATTTCTACAATAAATCAAAAAATTAGCTGGGCGTGGTAGCGCGCACTTGTAGTTCCAGCTACTTGAAAGGCTGAGGCGGATCGCCGGAGCCCAGCAGGTCGAGGCTGCAGTGGCCAGGAGCGGCCGCTGCGCTCCAGTCTGGGCGACAGAGTGAGACTCCAGCTCAAAAATAAAAAAATAAAAATAAAAAACCAAAATAAAGCCAGGTGCTTATCCAGACTATATAAACAACTCTTCCAGCTCAACCAGAAGAAGAAAAACAGTCCAGTTCAAAAATGGGCAAAGGAGCTGGGCACATGGCTCATGCCTGTCATCCTAGCCCTCTGGGAGGCTGAGGTCGGAGGAACACTTGAGCCCAGGTTTAAGACCAACCTGGGCAACATAGTGAGGTGCCATTTCTACAGAAAAAATCAAAAAACTAAGCAGGCATGGTAGCCCATGCCTGTAATCCCAGTTACTCAGGAGGCTGAGGTGGGAGGACCACCTGTGCCCGGGAGGTCAAGGACGCATGATGGTTTGGCCACTGTGGAAAACAATCTTGGCAGGCCCTCAAAAGATTAAATATAAAGTGACCACATGGGCCGGGTGCGGTGCCTCATGCCTATAGTCCCAGCACTTTGGGAGGCCGAGGTGAGAGGACTGCCCGAGCCCGCGGGTTTGAGACCAGCCTGAGCAACTTGGCGAGACCTCATCTCCACAACAAATCAAACAATTAGCTGGGTATGGTGACGCATGTCTGTAGTTCCAGCTACTTGGAAGGTTGAGGCACAAGGATCGCCTGAGCCCAGCAGGTCAAGGCTGCGGTGGCCAGGAGCATGCCACTGCCCTCCAGCCTGGGTGACAAAGTGAGACTCCAATTCAAAAATAAATAAATAAATAAAATAAAAAATAAAGTGACCCTATGACCCAGCAATCCCCTTTAGGCATTCAGTATTGTAGGATATTGGCTCCAGGACGCCCCTGTGTACACCATAATCCACAAAGACTCTAGTCCCTTCCATAAAAGGACACAGTGTTTGCGTATAACCTACACACACTTGCCTCCACATTTTAAGTCACCTCTGGATTACTTACAATACCTAAATGACGCCTACACATCACTTCATTCATGTGAACTCAATGCAGTACTAATGCAGTACTTGGCACGCAGCATATTCAAGTTTTGCTTTTCGGAATTTTGTGGGGTTTTTCCCCCAAATACTTTATATCTGTGGTCAGTTGAATCAACAGATGCCAAGCCCATGGATACGGAGGACTCACTGGAGACCCAAAGGAACTGAAAACTGGCGCTCAACTACACGTACACCCATGTTCACAGCAGCACTATTCTCAGTTGTCAAAGAATGAGAACAGCCCAAATGTCCACTGTGGGATGAATGGATAAACAAACTGCGGTATATCACACAGTGGAACATTACTTGGCCACGAAAAAGAATGACATTCTTGAACATGGTATGTGGATTCACTCATAAACTTAGTACTAAGGAAAGAACCATGACATGAGGGTCACATATTGTATGACTCCATTTATATGAAACTTCCCGAATAGGTACATCCATCAGGGCAGAACACAGATCAGTAGCTGCTGATGGGCTGGGGTGGGAATGGAAAACAACTGGGTATGGGGTTTCCTTTGGGGAGTGATAAAAATGTTTTGGACCTGGAAAGAGGCGGCGGTCGCACAACATTATGAACGTACTAAATGCCACCGAATTGTTTGCTTCAAAATGGCTAATTTGATGTTATGTCAATTTCACCTCCATTTGTAAAAAGGTTGGTGGAGGCACTTACACACTGGTTGTGCAACGAGCCTTTCTGTATTTAGTCATACAACAGCTATCCCCTCTGGAATAAACCTGGTCCACGGTTTAGTGACTCATTCAACAAATATTTACCAAATGCTCCTACCTCTGTGCTGGAGGCCAGTAGAGGACAAAAGCAGTGTCCTGGTCTCAAAAGCTGACTTTCAGGTGGTAGAGAAATAAACTTGTTTATTTTAGAATTCCTCTCCCCTTGAGTGTGGGCAGACTTCCACCACACATCCTTGCAGGAACCAAATCCAGAGGAGAGGATCAAAGCAGATCACTCGGGGTGTGACGCATCATCGTTGTGGAAACCTGGGCAGGCTGACCTCCCCAAGCTTTTACTTTCCTACCTGTAAGGTGGGGCAAGAACAGTACCTACCTAACCCTGGAGCATTGAGCAAAATGCACAACACAGCCCCTGTATATAAAGATTGCCTTCAATGTGGGGAAAGAAACTTGGAGGAACAGATACCAAATGAACAGTCACCTCTGGAGAAAGGAGTGGACCGAGGTAGAAATCAAAAGAATTCTTTATCTTAATATTGTACTTTTAAAAGTTTAACAACAACAACAACAAAAATCCCATAGGAGCCAAAATAATTCAATGGCAAAAGAATGATCTTCTTAAACAAGTGATACTGGACAATTTGATATCCACATGCCAAAAAGCAAAGCAAAAAAAGAACAAAAGGAATTTTAAGCACAACTTGCACAATATATATTCAAAATTTAACGCAAAATGTTGCATGGATGTAAATGTTAAACCTAAAACTACAGAACCTAGTAGAAAACACAGGAACATCTTAGTGACTCTGGGTTAGGTGAAATTTTCTCAGATAAGACATACATACATACAACACAAACAGCAAAACCCATAAACTAGACTTCATCCAAATTAAGAACTTCTGTTGTTTTCAAGACACTGTTAAGAGATTGAGAAGACAAGCCATAGAGAAAATATTTTCAAAATCAAAGTTTGATAAATAACTGATATACAGAAACATAAACGACTCTTACAAACTCAATAACAAGAAAACAGATAACTCAACTTAAAAAAAAAAGGGGCTGGGCTCGGTGGCTCAGTCTGTAATCCCACACTTTGGAAGGCCGAGGTGAGTGAATTGCCTGAGCCTGAGGGTTCAAGACCCGCCTGGGCAACTTGGTGAAACCTCATCTCCACAAAAAATCAAAAAATCAGCCAGGCATGGTAGCGCGTGCCTGTAATTCTGGCTACTCAGAAGGCTGAGGCGGAAGGATCACCGGAGCCCAGCAGGTCGAGGCTGCGGTGGCCGGGAGCGGCCACTGCACTCCAGTCTGGGTGACACAGTGAGACTCCGACTCAAAAAAATAAAAAATAAAAATAAAAATAAATAAATAAATAAATAAAGGGAAGACATTTTTAAGACAATTCACCAAAAAAGACATATAGAATGGCAAATAGGCACATGAAAAAATGCTTAAAGATACTACTAGTCATTAGAGGAATGCAAATTAAAACCATATGATGTACCAAACCTATTAAAATCAAAACAACTGAAAGTAGCAAGTGCTGATGAGAATACAGAGCCACTGAGTAAGACTCATTTCACTGCAGGCAGGAATGCAAATTGAAGGAAGTCCGTGCTTCTCACTAACTACTTCAGATGTAAATGGATTAAACACGCCAATAAAAAGACAGAGATTAAAGAATAAAAAACACAATGCAACTATATGCTGTGTATAAGGTACCTGCATTGAACCCTAAAACACAAATACATTGAAAATGAAAGAATGGGAAAGGCATACCATGTAGATAATAAACAAAAGAAGGCTGGCTCCAGCCGGGCTCGGGGGCTCAGCCTGTAATCCCGCGCTTTGGGAGGCTGAGGTGAGTGGATTGCCTGAGCCCGCGGGTTCGAGACCCGCCTGGGCAACTTGGCGAGACCTCATCTCTACAGTAAATCAAAAAATTAGCCAGGTGTGGTAGCGCGTGCCTGTAGTTCCAGCTACTTGGAAGGCAGAGGCGGAAGGATCGCCAGAGCCCAGCAGGTCGAGGCTGCAGTGACCGGGAGTGGCCACTGAACTCCAGTCTGGGCGACAGAGTAAGACTCCAACTCAAAAAAAAAAAAAAAAAGAAAGCTGGCTCAGCTGTGCTAATATCAGACAACATAGAGTTTAAGTAAAATATCGTTAAAAGAAACAAAGGATAGTATATACAGAGGGTGCCCAAAAAAGCATACACATTTTAAGGAAAGAAAAAAACTGTTTTAAAATTATAGTACTCAATATATACCAACAACAAAAGATGAATACAAGTCAAGTTTGACTTCCGCAATTGCAAGAGTTGCTCAAAGTGGTTATGATCAGCATCCAGACACCTCTGACTATGGCCAACTAAAAGGAAGAAATAGGTAACATCTCTTAAAATGTGTATACATTTTTTTGGCACCCCCAGTATTAATAAAACCATCACTTCATTGAGAATGTGTAACAATTACAAATACATATGCACCAAACAACAAAGCTCCAAAATACATCATGCAATATTAAAAGAACTGAAAGGACAGAGACAGCTTTACGGTACTGGTTGGAAGCATCAACAGACCGTTCTCAGTACTGGGTAGAAACATCTACAATCTACACAGAAGATGACTAAGAAACAAAGGACCTGAACAACCATAAACCAAACAGACCTAACGGACCACTCAAAACACTCCACTCTACAAAAGCAGAATACATTATTCTAAAGTACACAAACAACATTATCGAGGAAAGGCCTTATGTCAGGCTACAAAATAATTCTCAGTAAATGTTAAAAGACTGAAACCATACAAAGTATCTTCTGTGGCCACGTTGTAAGGAAGCTAGAAATCAATAACAGAAGACTGGAAATTTTGCAATATATAGCAATGAAACAACACACTCTTGACTGTCACTTTGAGGTGTCACCTTGATTAAGAACAGAG
>CAUYQG010185726.1:0-12315 GCA_963574415.1 Tarsius wallacei
CCAGAAGCAAATCCTCAATTTCTCAACCAACTCATCTTCGACAAAGCCACCACCACCTACCACTGGGGAGAGGAAAACCTATTCAGTAAGTGGTGCTGGGAAAACTGGCTGACCACATGCAGAAGATTGAAACAGGACCCCTATGTATCCCCATATACAAAAATTAACTCAAAATGGATCAGAGACCTAAATGTAAAACCTCAAACCATAAGAACCTTAGAAAAGGCAGGAGACACCCTTGTGGAAATTGGAACTGGCATCCAATTCCTGAACAAAACCCAAAATGCATGGGTCATGAGAGATAAAGTAGACAAATGGGACCTCTTTCTGTATTAATTCTGAGAAGAACTTCTGCTTTCTGACATATTCTTGAACAATTGAAACAGCAGAGAAATAGATATTTAGAAAATATTCTTCTACAATGAAGCTCTCAGCTTTGTGACGTGGTCAGTAGGAACTGTTCACACAATAGTCTAGTAGGCGCCAGGTTAATTTTTATAATCAATGCAGTATTTGATTATGGTACAAGCCTTGTTGCTGGACAGAGCTGAATTTGCCACTGCATACTCTGGGAAGTTGCTTAACTTTGCTCTGCTTTGGGTTTCTCCTGTAAAAATGGAGCTAAACATCCATGTCACAAATGAGGATGTGAGGCTTTCAATAGATAGAAAGTGAACAGCCCTGGCCCAAGACACTCCATCACTCTAAATGGCAGCCCTGTGATCCATGGCTGAAATTATGCTGTGGTCACTCTAGGGG
The DNA here is from genome assembly GCA_963574415.1 of Tarsius wallacei. NCBI lineage: Eukaryota > Metazoa > Chordata > Mammalia > Primates > Tarsiidae > Tarsius > Tarsius wallacei. The sequence goes on from CAUYQG010185726.1 coordinate 760, forward strand.
AACAGACACTGCACATAGCAAATGATGTGTCCTCCCTTGCTCCATGCAGTTCCCAGCAGACTAGTTCTGAGAGTGATGGTGCACAGTTCCAGTTTCCTTGGGTTCTTGCTTGGTTGAAAATGTCTATTGCCTTTATACATGAAGCACATGTGTACGTGAAGGATAACTTGGCCTCTTATGCAGCTCTGTGTCATGCTCTCTTCACCTTCAGAATGTCGCATTATGTTCTCTGATGAACAACCAATGAAAAGTCAATACTAGCCTGTTTTCCCACTTCACCCCCAACTCCCTCATCCTCATAAGATACCATCTTCTTCTGCCTGGATCGCCATTGGATTCTTTCTTAGAAACGGACCTTCTGTAAATTTATGAAAATGTGTCTTGATAGTGACCGTTCTATATAATTTTTTCTCCAAACACAGATTTGTCAAATGAATTAATTCATTTAGCAAATACATATTGCATATTAAGTGGCTACCACGTATCAGGCACTATTTAGGGAGCTGTGTTTCTATCTGTGAACAAAAGAGACAACATTTTTGTCCTTATGGAAATTTTATTCTCATGGAGGGAGATGATCAGGAAACATAATATAAGGAGTAAATAACAAAGAGTTTTGGAAAGAGGTAGGGGCTTGCAGGATAGAGGTAGGTTGTAATTTTTTAAAAAATATTTTAAATTTTTATTATAAAGATGTGGAGTACAATTCAGGGTTAGGTATATAAACATTGATCTTGAAGTTACCCTTGTTGGTGAGGTATACCCCTCCCTCCCCTAGCAGTTTCCCTCAACTGCCAATCCCACCCCCTCTCCCCTGGCAGTTTCCCACTACTGCCATTCGCTTTCTTATAGCATTATAATTGTTCAAGGTCCTCTTATGAGTGAGAACATATGGAACTCTGTACTTTTTGTTTCTGTGATAAATCACTGAATGTGATCGACTCCAAATCCATCCAAGTTGCTGCAAAAGGAATGCTTCTACACTGCTGGTGGGAATGCAAGCTAAGTTGCAATTTTAAGCATGGTGGTGCAGGTAGGGTTCTCTTGGAAGGTGACATCTGAGCCAGGTGCTGAAAGAGGTGGAGGTGTGAGCTGTGTGAACATCCTGGAGCATGGGAGGAGGTTCAAGCAGAGGGATAGCCAGAGCTGAGGAGAAAGTAGGAAAGGTGAGGCTCAGAGTGAATGGAGAGGGGAGAGAGCCGAGGGGAAGGGACTAGATCCAGCAGAATGCTGTAGCCCTGTGGGGACTCTGGCCTTCTCTCTGAGTGACTTGGGCGTCATTGCAAGGTTTTGAGCAGAAGAGAAACCTGATCTGACTTGTGCTGTGAAAGGAACATTCTGACAGCTGGGTTAAGAATAGACAAGGGTAGGGGAAGACTCAGCTATTCCTTTTCTTGAGAAACACTTTTTCTTTAGAAATCAATTACACTTTGAATTGCCTTCACTCTATTTCTTATGGTATTTTCTTTAGAAACAAGAATGGCATGTCTTGAGTCTCTTGGTCAGCATCTCACCTCTTTCACCTTTACAGACCTTTACAAGCCACTACTTTTTCATCATTTTGGTACAATTTTCCCAAATGTGTTCTCTATTTATTTATTGACTCAACAGACAGCAATTCTGTGCTTTTTGTGCATTAATGACTGTCACACAATTAAAGGTGCAGAAGGGAGCAGAAAGGTAAGAGCCCTGTTTTGAAGACACTTACTCACCAGTGGAAGAGACAGACAGTACAAGTAGGCAAATATACATGATGATCCCATACTGCAACAAAGAATGCAAAGTAGAGTTGATGATCTAGAAACTGATGGAATGGGAGCTTTGGATACTCAGGTCAAAGGAGCGCTCTCTGAGGTGATCTTCAAGATGAGACCAAAGTGACAAGTAGATTCCAGCCATGTGTCTAATCAGCAGAGATCAATCGAGGCAACAGGAAGCATGAAGACCCTGGGAGCTGGCATGAGCTTGGAGCATTTGAGGAATGAAGAGAAAGTAGGCACGTCGTGAGCAAGGAAACAGTGTCAGCGTAAGGTCAGAGAAGAAGGTAAGGAAGGAAACTGGATTTTATTTGCAGGCGAAGGTAGTCATTGGAGGACTTCGAGCAGAGCATGGTTGTTGTCTGTTTTATGTCACTGGAAGGTCAGGGTAGGGCAGGGTTTCTTAAACAAGACGTAAAAAGCAAATAAAAAATGAAGAGATTTATAAATCTTCCTTTTTACCATTAAGAAAATGCTATTACTAAAAAACAAAAAGTGAAGGGACACACAACCAAAAGTAATCAATGATTAGTCTCCAGAATGTTTACGAATGTTCTACAAATCAATAGGAAGGAAAACATTCAATAGAAAAATGGATTGACGATATCAATAGGAAAATGGAAGTCAATAAGCATGAAAAAGATGCTCAATGGGACTGGTATTCAAAGGCAGGCAGGTTTTAAAAGCCACGAGATACAATTTTACGCCCATCGCGTTGGTTAAAAAAAAAGACTTATAATATAAAGTGTGGAAAAATATGTAGAGGGATAGAACTCACTGCTGCTGGATGGCAGAGTAGAAAGCAATATTGTGGCAAATGGTTCTCAGAATAAGAAAAGCTGAAGATACTCTCTTCAATTCAGAGATCTCACCACAAGAATGTTTATATTAGATAAATTATTGCACATGTACGCAAGGAAACACCTCAAATATGTTCATTGTAGGTGGCATTGTTTGTAATAGAAAAGAAATCAACAAGAAAATAGATACATTATTTCATATACTTGGAATACTCTGTAGCAGTAAGAAATGAATGAATGAGTCAGAAGTATCAAAATAGATCAACCTGACAAACATACTGTAGCGTGAAAGTTGTAGAAAAAATATAGTTGACATGATACCCATAAATTAAGTTTAAAACATATAAAAATTATAAATGTGTCTTAGAAATCAAGCACAAGGATATAAATATATTAAAATACATGGGAATGACAAACCAAAATACAGATTAATGCTTGCCTTTCATGGGGAAGAGAGAGGGCCTAATTAGGGACTACTCAGGGCTCTCACCAATGTTTGTTATGTTATATTTCTTTTTTTTTTTTTTTTTGAGTTGGAGTCTCATTCTGTCACCCAGACTGGAGTGCAGTGGCTGCTCCCGGCCACCGCAGCCTCGACCTGCTGGGCTCCGGCGATCCTTCCGCCTCAGCCTTCCAAGTAGTTGGAACTACAGGCGCGCGCTACCACGCCCAGCTGATTTTTTGATTTATTGTAGAGATGAGGTCTCGCTTGCCCAGGCGGGTCTCGAACCCGCGGGCTCAGGCAATCCACTCACCTCAGCCTCCCAAAGTGCGGGATTACAGGCTGAGCCGCCGAGCCCGGCTATGTTATATTTCTTAAGCTGTACTGTGGGTATTTGACTGGGGAATTTTTTGGTTATTATTTTTACATTACAGCATGTTATTATAAAATATTTAAGATCTAGAAACAGGTGTAAAGAAAATACTGGTCCTTATAAGCTGCTTGTGGAAAATGGTTAGCAGGAGCAAAAGCAGAGCACTCAGTAGAGGATTAGAGGATTGACTAGTGCATTAATCCAGGCAAGAAATGCTGGAGAAGGGGGGAGTCAGGACAGTGCCAGCAGGAGTTGGTGGCGAATCGGATGCTGAGTGGGCTCAAGAGAGGGGTTAAGTCTAACTTCTAGAATACGGACTTGAGAAATGGAATGGATGTAGGACCACTTACGAGATGAAGAAGAGCAGGAGATAAACACGTTTAGGGGTGGAAAGAAATCATGAAGTTCAGTTTGGGACATATGTGTGAGATGCTTAGTAGTCAAAATGTCATTTAGAGATGAGCCATGGGCTCAAGGAAAGAATTCAGGGCTAGAAATTCGAATATGGGAGTTATTGACATGTAGAGGGCATGAGAATACCTGGAGACAGGTGATAGAGAAGACTCCCAGGAGTCATGGCTGGGCATTCTATTGTTGGTTGAGATGGAACTCTGGTTGAGATGGAACTCACACAGAAATCTCAAAAGGAGTCAGGGACCTTAGAAGCCAAGTGAGGGGATGCCATTGAGAAGATGGAGTGACTGAATCCTGCTGAATCCTGCTAAAATGTGTGCAGAGAAGAGCCAGTGTGGAAACTGTTGGATCTTGACAAGAGATGCTTCAGTGTTGTGGCTGGGGCAAAACTTAGGCTGGACTGAGCTAAAGAGTCAATGGGAGGAAAAAATGATGATGACCTAACCCTCCTATGGAAAATAAATAAAATGCAAATTCAATTGAGGCTCTTTTTTACACCCCAACCCTCTTCATTTCCCTTTAGTACAGAGTGAAAGACTATTTTAAAGTTGGTGAATATCCTTTCCATTCCATTTTTGTACCTCTACTACATATGCATGTTTACAAAATTAAAATGGTTTGTGCTTTTAAAGTTTAGACATGTGTTGTAATATTTGACACATCAATGTGCAAACTAACTCTTTCACCTCATAAAAAACTTTATATATAAGTACACTGGCAACTGTATATTAGTAGATTAGCCATTTATTTTAACTATTTGATAGTATTCTTTTGTATCAATATAGGAAAATTGTACCTTTATTTCTCTATTTATAGGAATGTTTAAGTGAGTTTCAACTTTTGTTGTACATGACTCCTTGGACTCACATTCAAAGTTACTTTTGTTCATATACCTAAAAATTGAATTTCTGAATTTTGAGGTTTTAGGTGTATTAATCTGCTTGAGGTACTATTTTAAAATACCATAGACTAAGTAGCTTAACCAATATACGTTTATTTTCTCCCATTTCTGGAGGCTGAAAGTCTGAGATTAGGGTGCCAGCATGGCTGGGCTCTGGCAAGGGCCCTCTTCCTGGCTTGCAGACTCTTGTGCTCTCTTTCCCCCCTTATATGGTCAAAATTCTATCAGATTAGGGTTCCACCCTTATGCATTCATTTAATCTTGGGTACCTCCTAAAGATCCTATATCCAAATATAGTCACAAGGGGGTTAGGGCTTCCACATGGGATTTGGAGGGCTCAGTCCATAGAAATAGGTCAAGGGAATTTCCAGCTTCACTAGATCCTACCAAATCTCTTCAAAGTGGGTGTGCCAATACTCTCACAACTAGAATAAATACTAACCATTTTAACCACATATCTATATAAATCATCTGCCTATAAAATTTTGAAATGATATAATTATTCCCTTTTCCAAGTGAAAAACTGGTTTTAGCAACTTTAAGCATCTTGTTCACAGTTAAAGAACTTGTATACACCATCCTTTGATGTGCATTGGGACTCTTTCTTCATCCAATCATATAGCCAACTTTCTAAATATTATATATGTGCTTTAATACATATACATTTTGTTAAAAAAAAAAGAAGAAAAAGAAAGAAAGAAAACCAACCAAAGAAATAACATCTGTATGACATTTTGGGCCACAAGCTACTATCTGACATTGGAAACTCATAAGACATGAATGGGAACCAGATTTCAGATTCTAGAAACCATTAAATCATAGACTTGAAGGAACCTCATCTTTGAGAAGCACCTTGAGTGACATCTCGTCTAACCACTAGATAACATCAGAATCAGGTCAGAAGTCCACTCCAATGCCAGGCATCTGTTAGGCATGCAGCATTTCCTAAACATATTTCAATCACGGAAATCAATTAACTTAGGACATCCATATCATCTCAGAAAGCTGCTGTTTTTTTAGAACAGAACGTGGGAATGCTAGTTTAGGGCACTGTAGGAGCAGAAAACAAGCAACGTTTTTCAGCTATCCACGTCCTAAATTTCTAGGACAAACATTGCTTCATAGTGGTCACAGAGCATAAGAAGTCCTTGGGCAAGAACTCACAGGTTCAGAGTTAACTTGGATGAGGTGTTGTTCCTTTTCTGACCTGATAGCTTGGTTTTTAATGTCTGGTTTTTTGCATAAAAACTTCTACCTTTCTTTCCAGTAATTAGATCCCTTGGTATTATATCTGTTATGTCAACCCTCTATTTGAGGTGCTAGAGGATCCCTCCAGTACTCCAGGCTGACTTTGCCCCGCCCATCCACCCAGACCTGCGGTCAGCCACCCCGGATAGTACTTACCTACCTGCTTAATTTCCTTCTTTTGCCTTCAGAGTATCCTGGCTACCCTTTGGTCCATTCTTCAGTTCTATCCTTATTTTGTTGTTCTAAATATTTGTTGAATTCCTATTGAAAGTTGTGAAGACCTTTCAAAGAGTAAGAAATGCTCACAGAAGAGGCAGACAGATTTTGAGCTGAGACTTAAAAGATGGAGGGGTGTAGGTGAGAGGAGAGGGCGATCCAGAGCAAGAAATACTATAAGCAACAGGGCTACACCTCGGGGATGAAGAAGGTGTAGTAAGTTATTTAAAGCCAAATGAAAAAGCTAAGGACAGGTGTCAAGGGGACAGACCCAGTTCTACACAAAAGCATGGGTATAGCAGGCTGGTGTGCATCCACGGAGTAGCAGCAAAACTGGTGACAATCAAAGCAAATGAGAGAAGCGTGACTTTGTGGTGATATGGAAGACACAGCAAGGGATCCCAAGAGGCAGGAGACCAGCAACAGTGGAATACAGAGTGGGTAACACCCAGGAAGGCAAGGCAAGAAAGCCAGTGGCACCACACAGACCATGGTGAGGGCGTAGTCCTAGCCGCCAAGATGGGGCATAGAAAAGCGTTAGAGACTCAAGCCTTGGAAATGGGATGGGAAAGTAAAACGGGTCCCCAGGAGTTGGAGGGGCCCAGCAGCTTACCAGGATTTCAATATCTAAGTCTCAGAGTCAGAGATTTCAGAGACACAAGTGAAAATAGGAAGAAGTGGAGATGTATCTTTGTTTTTGTTTTGTTTTGTTTCATTTTTGTTGTTGTTGCTTTTTGTGAGAAAGCAGGATTTATTGAGAGGACAGAAAAGCTCCCACAGTGGGAGGGGACCTGAGGGGGGGGGCTGCCCTGAAATGTATCTTTGAATGGATGAAAAAAAATAGTACTATACAGTGGAGCCTCCTGAGAGAAAATGACCTGGAACCTTAGCACAGCACTGAAATTTTAAAGACAAAAATTCACATTGCAGTGAGAGTGAGAGACCCAGAGCCCCGAGGACTCGGAAAGACAGACCTCAGTATTAGAACCAGAGTACTTGGCATGAGTATTATTAGTGCACAGCCCCCTAAGATGGACTTCTATATCCTTTTAGATTTGGTCTGATCCGGGGAAGATAAGGATGGCTTTACCTGCAGGTGAGACTCAGCAGGTGACAGTTATGGTTGGGGTAGGGATGTCACGGCCAGAATAAGTCAAGTGGTATGATGGAGAACAGCTGCGCTCTGGGGTCTCCCAGACCTACCTACATTCAGTCCTCAATTCTGCCTGTGATGGGTACTTTGGAGCTGAGCGAAACAATATAAGGTAGTATACGTAAAAAGGGCAAATGTTAGTAAATATGATTAAAGGTGGCAAAAAGAGAAAATTTGTGAGGGCCAGTTATTTTTTAAACAGTGCAAAATGTTTATGTATGTTACAAGTATGATTGTTTTCCAATTATTGTGTTTTGATCAATGTAGATCTGAGTTTGAGTCATCTGTTGTACTTCTTAAAATGTAAAATAAGGGAAATTATACAGGATTCATTGACCATCGCACAAAAGCAGTGGAATCCTGACAAGTTCTTTGTCAGTGCCAGCCCGCCATGCTGCCTTGCATAGACAGTTCAAGATGCTAATCGACCTTAGAGTAAACTGAGAACTTACTAAAAAAGCTTCTCAAAGAAACACTGCCTATGGGTTAGACCAACCTCAGACTTCTTAGAGACTGACATCTTATTTTGACAAGTACCCCACAAAGGCTAGAAGAGAGGCCATACTGAACAGGGAGGTTTTTGCTGAGGACTACATTGGGATCGGGCTTTGGGCACAGATGGGTCCTTTCTACAATGCAAACACTTTAGTGCCTTTAAATAATAGTAAGATAGTTTATCATAATAAGTCTAGACAGCAACTTTTCCCATCTGCGTGATGATGACCGTGGAAGCCCTGTGACTTATATACTCATGCTTCCCCGGGGAACAGGAGGAAACATTGGTTGTGATTGGGAGCTGCCCTGTCCTCAGTGGTTAGGACAGGAAGCAGTATCCTGACATGACAGGTGCATTTGGGGTCTGGATGCGAGAACTGGTGATAATGGATGCTGCCATTAGCCCGGGCACTTCTGTTCATGGACAAAGTTGCTGTGTTTTGTTAAATCTAAGATGCCACCAATTGTAGCAACGTGTCATTATTTTTATGTACCACTAATTTTTAAAGTTGTTGCCTATTCCAATCGTAAAACACTATCAGTGCTAAGACACATTCTGATTTTAGAGACTCAACCAAATGAAAATAGGAAGAAGTAGAAATGTATCTTTGAAATGGAAAAATAGTATTATTCTGTGGAGCCTCCTGAGAGAAAATGACTTGGAACCTTAGCACAGCACTGAACTTCTAAAGACAAAAATAAAAATTGCAGGAAAAGTCACATTTCTGTAAAAGCCCCAGGGACACTGAGAAAACCCACAGGAGATACAAGAGTCAGGGGACTCATGTAAGAAGGCCTGAGGTTTGAAGCAGGCTCTGGTCTTGCCCCTGATGGGCATGTATGGAGCTGAAGGGCTATAACTCTGGGATTGGGGGACATATTGAACCCAAGGAGCATGTGAGAGGCCATGGACCTCTCTCTGCTATCCTGCATGAGGGCTGGTGGCCCTCACAGGTGGATAGGTGGTGTTTTGCAGACACGCTCCCAATTCCAATGCTGGGCTGTGGGATGCAACAGGCATGTTGGGGTGCCTGGGGCTGGGAGTAGAAGGAAGGACACGACCTTCGTGTTGCGCTTAGAGTGGCACTTCTTGGGCAGAGGTGTGAAGCCGCATGTTTGGGAAGCTTGGAACTGTTTAGGTGCAGTAACTCCCCACTCCAGAAGAAAGTGAGATTCTTGCTGGAGGGCAGATGCGAATTTTATCATTTGAGCCTGTGTGTAAATCCAGCCCTGTTTATGCTCATATGAGAGGAAGATGACCACAAACAAGTCCCATTCTGAAAAGGAATAGCCACATAGGTGAACTTTCCTGTATCCGAGTAAACCCGAGTGCACGGGCGATAGTAGCAGCACTAGAGTTAGGCCAGGAGCAGGCGACTACCTAGGATTTTGAGTTGCTGAGGAGGAATGTCTTGGTCCATTTTGTGTGGCTACAGCGGAATACCTGAGACTGAGTGATTTATTTCTTACCGTTCTGGAGAAGAGTCCAGGAAGTCCAAGATCGAGGGGTCCACATTTGGCGAGAGTTGCATCATTCTATGGTGGAAAGCAGAAGGGAAAGGGACATGAGAAAGGAGGAAGGACAGGGAGAGTCAGAACTCATCCTTTTATCATGAACCCACTCCTGAGATAATGGCATTAATTCAGAGCCCTCATGAATCACCTCTTAAAGGTCCTACCTCTTAAAGGTCCCACCTCTTAAAGGTCCCACCTCTTAAAGGTCCCACCTCTCAGCACTGTGGCATTGGGGCTTAAGCTTCTGACACATGAACTTTGGGGGACACATTCAAACCATAGCAGGGAACAATGGGAGAGACCCCTTAGTTTCTGTCCCCCAGCTACATACAGCGGCAGTATTATTAAGCTCGGGGGTGGTCTGTCTTCCCTTAGTGGCTTGCCACAGTGTCTAGAATTCTGATTAGCTTCATTCTGTAACATTAAATTCGTTTGCACTCAAGCTTGTATGGAGAGAGCAGGAGTCTAAAGACAGAGAAAGCCGTTTTGCTGGGGGCAGTGCCAACTTGTGGTTAGCATGTGGGGGCTCTGGGTCAGAGTTCAAGAGATACTAGGGGCGAGTAACAAGTCTGATAGACATCCCAATGGAGTTTCAGAGGGGGATAATGGAGAAAACAGGGGAGAGGCAATATATGAAAAATTAATGACCGAGACTTTTTTGGAACTGGTAAAACTGAATAGAAATGAGGATGTATAATTACCAAACTAATAGAGAGACAAAAATAAAATGAGGGGGAGGGAGACTACTCTCAAACAATACAAAAGAAGCTTAGAAAGAAAAAAACAGCAATTTTTTTAGAATTAGCAATTAGAAAATCTAGACAAACAGAATGTACAAAATAAAATGACTGTGATGCATTCAAATATGTAAGTATTCACAAACAATGTGAATGTACTCAATTTCCTCTGGATTAAAAAAAAAAGTCCACCTATGTATTGTTTATACATTCAAATCTAAAGACAAGACTTCAGAAAGTAAATGATCCACGGTGGTCAAAGGTAACACAGGAGTACCAGTTTGTATTGAATAGACCTGGTTGTGCTAGAAGTATATTTCCCAGAAGGCTCTTTTGATCCCAGACCTTGGCTTTGAATGCTTAGATGCCCTATTTTTTTCTGTAGTCCTGCGCTAATTTTAAACATTAGCTTAAATCAGTAGCAGAACAGGATGATATCTCCATTTCCTGATTTCTGGACGGCATTGCATTCTGCCTGAGCTTTCTACTTCCTGCTAAGGACTTGGTCCAGCAAACATCCTGCTGCTGAAGGGAGGCAGGGAAGGATTTGTAATCTTTCCCAAGGTCACATGTGTGGTTACAGGCAAATGATTAGAATACATACTTCCTTGGAGCTTTCTGCTCAGGAAGGAGATGCCCGGTGTTCAAGTACCCCTTCACTCACTTGTGTCCTGGGCAATCTTCTCTCCCAAAATCTGTTGGTCTGTCTGTCTGGCCCCAGGTGCTCAATTCCCACTGCTCTTCCTGCAGCTTTCCCCCTAGATTTCCTCTGAAATGTACTTACCCTGCCTGTCTCCTCTCCTTCAAGGGGCAGGATGGGAACTGGGAAAGGGATAAACTCCAAACACATCATAATTTCCTTAAGGAGGCGTTTCCCCAACTAGAAAACAACTCCATCTATTTTGATTGAGAATCTACTTTGTACAAAGCCTATGCTAGATGCCAATGATTTATTTATTTATTTTTTGACAATCTCTATTTTTATTAGAAAATAATATTAAGGTCATTTAGACTACATCAAAAATCAGAATTATTTGATTACTTTAAAACTATTTCTAGTCACACCTCAATTTAGTAAAGTTGAAAACAATGTTGAAAATCTAATGTGTCTGCTCTCACTCATATAGTAGACCTTGATCATCCAACGTATTACCACAAGAAAATGACTGACAGTGGTGGGAAACTATGGAGGAGGGGGAGGGATAGGGAAAGGGATTAATGGCAGTAAATACCTGTCTGGGGATGGGGGGACACTTCTTATCAACAAGGGTGCCTAAATGAGACATATTTGTGTACCTAACCGTTAACTGTACCCCTCAATATCACTGTAAAAAAATATTGTATAGATAAAAAAATAAATAAATAAATAAAATTTATTTCAAAAATGAAAAAAAGTGTTTAACCCTACTCATATGGGGAGGTCGTCAAGGAAAGCTTCCTCATAGTAATGATGTGTATGCCAAAAGGAAAACAGAAACCCAATCACAGAGAACATTGCATTCAAC
>CAUYQG010185727.1:0-11080 GCA_963574415.1 Tarsius wallacei
GGTATCTATCTGAGGATGGGGAGACACCTCTTATCAACAAGGGTACCTGAACGAAATATTTTTGTATGCCTAACCCCTAACTGTACCCCACAATAACATAATAAAATAAAATTAAAAAATTAAAAAAAAAAAAAAAAAAAATGAGGTTTTTGTAAATACCACTACAATTTCATATTGTTTATTGATGAAAAATATCACTAGTGTGTAGGTCCTCTGGCTTTTTTTTTTTTTTTTCAAGAAAAAAAATGCTTCCCTGTAAGTGAGGGAAAAAATTAAAAGCTCCTCCTCACTCCATATCTTTGAGTGGCTTTAAAAGAATCATTCAACCAGTAAAATTGGTAGAGACAAATTCTAAAAATGTATGGTCTTCTCCCTGAGTTTTCCATCCTGCCTGGACACTGATAAACATTTCAGTTAAACTATGAATCAGCTTCAAGAAAATAAATGGGCCAGTATGACAATTGCAGGCCTAACAATAAATACTTGGAAACAGCAGCAAACACTGAGGAAAGATAAACCAGTTCTAGTAAAATTCAAACTGCCCATGCCATAGATGACAGCCTGTGGGAGAGCATGGGATTTCACCTCAACAGAACTGATTTGCTAGAAGACAGTAAAGAGAATAACTGTGTGGGATCAGGGCAGTGTAGTGTTTTTCACGTGAACAATACATGTCTGTGCTCTCCCACCCAAAAGGGAATGGCAGAGGCTGTCACAGGAGAGACCTTTGCATCTAAAGTAATATTCCAGAAACTTAAATTCAAAATGAGATTCATTTTAGTTTTCTAAACTTTAAAAATAATATATTATATGTAGAATTCTCAGAAAAAGGTAAAAAGATCCTGTGAGAAACAAAACAAATTAAAACAAAGAAAATGACACAAATAATAATGGGTTATCTTAATGCCAACAAAAGAAGGTGAGAATTACTGGCAAAAAAATAAGGTGGTGCTTGTCTTTCTATTTACCCTTTCAATCTTTATGTTCTGGTACTTACTTTACAACTCTACAGCATTTTTTTCTTCCCTGTGTTTCCTGATGCTATGTGAATCGGTTTAATTCACAAACCCCTTGTTATTTTCCAAGCCTCTCTTTTTTTTGGAGTCAGAATCTCACACTCTGTCAACCAGGCTGGAGTGCAGTGGCACACTCACAGCCACCACAGCCTCTTCCTGCTGGGCTCAGTCAATCCTTCTGTCTCAGCCTTCCAAGCAGATGGAACTACAGGCGTGTGCCACCAAACCCAAATAATTTTTTTATTATAGACATGAGGTCTCGCCAAGTTTTCCAGGCTGGTCTCAAACCCCTGGACTCAAGCAATCCTCTCGCCTCCGCCTCCCAAAGTGCTGGGAATACAGGCGTGACCCACTGGTCCTGGTCTCATTTTTTTTTAAACATGGAAACTGGGGAACTTGGAGAGCAGCACAATGAAGAATTGCATGTTCCTTCTACAGTGAACCATGAGAAGGGAGGATGCTTCATCATCCACCACTTTTGAGGCTATGAACTTTAGGTCCCCTTCAATAATCAGATCTGGTCTCCTGTAACCAATGACCTGTTTAGGGGGACCTAAAAAAGCTAAAGAAACGGAGATCATTGATAAACAAAGAAAATCTAAAGAAACACACACACACACACACACACACAGTAAAACAGAGTGCTGGAGGAAACACATAACCATTTACAATTTTAAAAAGAATATAAGAAGAGCAAAGCACAAGATATAAGACTTTTTAGGTCAAAAATAAATTAGCAATATAATAGAGTGAATGCATGGTCTCTGTTGAACTCTGACTTACTGGTCTAAAAGACTTCCAAAGTCAGATCAATAATATAAAGAAATGGAAATCATAAGGAAAAAGAATAAACGAGGGGAATATTGATCCATGAAAATGAACATGAACAGATTAGAAGGACCTATAACGAGTAGCAGATCCCAGGGTTAGTGAAGAGGACATCCACATGGGAGGGCTTCCCACAGTAGTATGCCAGGGCTTAACTGGAATGAGGAAGATATTTATATAGTAAAGGAGTACCTAGCACATGGTGTCAGAAACTGAGCAGCTTGAGGAGGGAATCTCCACGGAGGCGAAGCCTAGCACAGGACCTTTAGTCCAAGCAGGGAAACAGAGAATCCACCTACTTTGGTGTATTGGGGCTTGAGCAGAGTGAAGCAGGCTTTTGCAAAGGGGCATCCACTGTGGGGTGTTGGAGACTGACATAGATGAAGAGAGTATTTTTGTACATGCGAGATGTGGCCCAGTGAGAGATGCCTGAGTCTTAAACTGGAAGGTGAAAAGAGTGCCTAAGAGAAACAAAAGCGTGAGTCGGAGTTTTGGAAACCAATCCAGGTACAAAGGTTATCTATGCAAAGGAAAGGGAGTGGGGTGAAAAGCCCATGCTGATCACTGAAGCTGCACTAAAAAGTGATGGGCAGAATTTCAGAGTGGGATGATGAGGATTTGTGAGAGGGCGAAGCAGTGGTGATGGGAGATTGGTACATTCAGGTATTAATAAAATATAATGCTTATATATACAGGAAGTCAAGTTTCCTAGAGCAGGAAATGACAGTCACAAATATGCAACAAGCAAGACTAAACATGGTGGTATTGTATTGGAGTTGTTGGTTTGTACTCATGGCTTTCAAATAAATAAATCAATGTATAAATAATTTTAGATATTATGTGTATATATACACATTTACATGTTTGTTTATGTGCCTACATTATTTTCTAAGTTTTGTCCATTGAGAGGCTCTGGGAGCAGACCATTCCGATAGCAAGAACTACCTCTAGCAGCTAGTATTGGCTTCTAAATGTCATTTTCTATCAAAATAACCAGGAGAGAATTCTAAGCATTGAATAGATGATAGATGCCACCTTCCTCCACTTCTTGCCTCCAACCCTTCATGATAAATTATAAAGTTCTATTTTTTCCTGAAGAATGACTACATTGTTTCTTTCCTCAAAATGTCATAAAACTATGTAAACAGAAATTAGTGCCTTATTTTGTAGACACAGTAAGCACATGCTTGGCCTAAGCCCTGGATAATTCATCTTATAAACATGGATTAACTGGTTGTCTCATTCTTTTTCCTAAATTTGTATAACTCATTCATTTTCCTAAATTGTTTTCCTAAATGCTTCACTATGCATTTGTCCTATGTTAGCTTGCACCAGAAAGGAAGGCCCTAATAGGTCTACATGTTTGTGATCACAAGATTAAGGTGAGTTAGGACAAAGCTGCAGTTTATCCAAGTGCAGCACAAGTCCAACAAAGAATAAAATGTAAGGGTGCAAGTTCAGGTTACCCTTGTTGTGGGCATTCTCCTAATAATAATAATAATTGCTATTAAAAAATGATGACATTAATTAGGAATAGAGTAGTATATACTAGAGGGAGAAATTTTGACTATAGATAATGGTTGAAATTGCAGAACTTTGTGGGCACAGTTGATAATTTTTAAAACTATGCTGGCTGCGCACAGCAGCTCATATTTGTAATTACAGGACTTTGGAAGATCGGGGAGGGGGTATTGCTTGAGCCCAAGAGTTTGAGACCACCACAAACCTTGTCTCTGTCAAAAAATTAGCCAGGCATGATACGTGTGCCTGTAGTCCCAGCTATTCTCGAGGCTAAAGCAGGAGGATTATCTAAGCCCAGGAGTCAAGGCTATGGTGAGCCATGATCATTCCACTGACCTCTAGCCTGGGCAACAGACTCAAAAAATAAAATACTCCCAATCCAACAAAGAAAACTTCCCACTCTCTGTAGAACTGTCTCATCCCCCTACATACATGTAGTTAGTGTACAAGTGTTAGGTATATGCATCAATATGGCTTTCCTTATTATACCTAAAGCCATTGCTACATGGACAGAAGCCCCAAGCCTGGATGTCAAAAAAACATTGTCTGTTTTCTCCAACTGACTATTATGAGTTGCCTTGAGCTGCTAACAACTTTTGCTCTTACTCCATCTATTGCTTTTCCTCCTTTTTTTTTTTTTTTTGCTGCCAAGGACTGAGCACACTCAAAGGTATTAAGATTTATAAAGGTCCAATGATAATGATATTAACAATAACTAATATAACTAAGTTATTAGCCACAGGATTGACTACTTCATATGGATTGTTTCATGTAAACAATTACATGATATCCATACCTTTATTATCCCCTTTGGAAAATAGATAAACTAAGGTTCAATAAAGCTAAGAAGCATGCCTAAAATTACAGAGTTAGTAATTAGTAGAGACTTGAAAGTAACCTTAATCAAAATGTGTGAAGTTTAGACATTTAATTAGTACTAACAGAAGGAATTTATATTTTACAAGGGGAGATAGAGGGACACACTTTTTAATTTTCCTCAAAACACAAGTTGCAGACATCTGTTTCTGCTTTCTAAATACCTTTCTGATTTTGACTAAACCAGCACTGAAGCCATTGTAGCATGTAAAGATAAGTCAGTAAAAACAGGTTTTCTCCATGGGTAATAGAAAGTAATGTGCGTGGATTTCTTGTAAATAATCCACTATGTCTAAATCAAAAGCTTGGAATTGTCTCATATTTACACATAGCAAGCTATGCCTTGACAACACAGATGTGGCCTTAGGCTTTCAAGAGCTACCCAGGGTTGAAAAAATCCTTGGTCTATACCAGAGTGTGTCTGTTAATGCTTTTGTGAGTGCATATAAACAAACATTCAGTAGCCCATCTGTTTGGTTTATCATTTACTATTCCCAGTAAATGAAAAGTCTGGAAGTATGACCAACATAAGCTTAGAATCATATAGAGTCACCTAGCCCAGATTCAGCTCTACCCTCAGAACTCAGTCAGGGGGAAAATGAAAATTTGGTTTACGAACACCAGTATACTTGGGAGTTTTGGTCAGTGTGCAAGAGAAAGGAATGATCACCATAGGAAAATCCAGTATTAAAAAAAAATGCTTCTTAGAATTTGTTTGAATTTATTGACACTCGTGTATATTGTATTGGATAATCTCACAGTTAGACTTTATTGTTTTAAGAATACTTCTGGAAGCATTCTGGGATGTCTACCAAAGAAGTTCAATTTCACAGAGATGAAACCAAACCACAAAGCACAACATTCAACTTTCTCAGTTTCTGTTTTTTTTTCTTTTCAGTTTCCAGACATAGCATTTAAAGGATATCTTCAGATTGATTGAATGTAGAGGTCAGAACAGTTAGGAAAATAGCTTAAAATGTATGATACGCAGGTTTACTCTACTATTCCTGATTTGTTGCTTTGAAGAACTCACTCTTACAAAACAAGTAATATGAATCCTAGGTTGGGAGACAGGGGAAGTTTTTTGTTTTTTATGGTAAATATGAAAGCATTGTTGTCTCAATGACAAGAAAAGGCAGCATTCACTCACATTATATTATTTCCATTAAAAATTCTGAGGAAATTAAGAGTGGAAATTAATGTTTCCAAGACAATTATGTACCAAATTAGATCATTAATCCTATGTAAGAGAAACCATAAAACAATAAAGGAGTCTCATAGCATTCTGTTTTACAGAGTAGTTGACCAAAGAACAGAAGTACAACTACATGAAGAAAGTAGTTCAAAAGGAAGCAAATTTCAATAAAAATTTAAGTGAGTAGCACCAAAAAACTAAAGCCCAATATACATTTTAAAAAATAAAAATTTCTTCTCCAGGAGAGGTATCCTTTATTCAGTCTCTTAGTTACATATGATTGACCTCAAATGTCAAAAAATGCCAGGTAAGAGAATGTGATAATGCTGAAAGAGAGATGAAGCAGAGTAGCATAGCAACAGCATTTAGAGTACAAAAACATGGGCACTAAACATTTACTCCTGTATATACGAAGAGAGATTTAAAAAGTCCTGCTGCTATTAAATATGTAGCAGCATTACTGCTGGCAGAATGAAGCCACAACCCATGAAAGCCAGGACTGCGTGAGGAGGAAGGGGTGATTAAACAAGTCAGACGTGGGCATGTTGGATGTGTTACAATCAATGTCAGATGTTTTAATTAACCATAAAATCTATACTAAGCTATTACTATAGTTCTTTTTCTCAGAGACTTTGTTTCAGAATGAAAAGTTAAAAAAAAATTCATTCCAGTGTTGCTTTAGTAACACCACCAAGACTGACTATCTCACTGTGGTCATGCTGTTCAGGTAGGAGGCACCTTTAATTACCCTCAGTGGGCCATTAATTAAAAACATTCTCAGGAATTAGTCCTGGTTTGGGTCTACTTATAGGCTACATAGGTCAGATATACATCATTTCTGCATGGCAGTCACAAGGGTACTTAGCAACACTATCAATACTAATTGGAACGAAGGGCAAAATCAGAGCCTTAGATTAAATTCCAAATTCTTCATTAAATCTACAAGTATGTTTGCAAGAAGTTAAACAAAAATATGCTTTACTATTTATTTTGATACCAATTATAATCCACATTCTAAAACATACTTGTGGAATATTCCCCAAATAAACAAACAAAATAGAAATGTGGAAACTGAAGGACTGTTTAATATTCTTTTTTTTTTTTTTTTTTTTTTTTGTCATTAGCATCATCTTATGTTCCCTCTCATACCTGTCGTTGTAATACATATAGATACACAGAATAAGGTGCAAAATAACAATGGCTCTGGAAACTATGTTTATTCTATTAGGTCTAACTATATACTAAACTCTGAGGGGAATTTAACATAAAGTCAGATAGGCCCCAGTCTGGCAACTCTCTCAGGACCTGACCTTTCAATTACAGAAGCATGGCAGGATATACCAGAAAGTTTACACATGCTACACATCCCTGGGATTTTGAGGTCATCTCCGTTTATTAAAAAAAGTAAAAAGAGAAGGAGGTGGAGGAGGAGAAGAAGGAGGAGGAGGGAGAAGAAGGAGAAGAAGAAGAAATAATCCATCTCTACTTCTTTTCTTCATGAGATCTGCTGCCTGAGGTAATATGAATTATTTCATCACCACTCTAGCAATGCCTCTCTTTCTGTATACATTCACAAGCATTAGATCCTTGGAATTCAGCATGGCCTGAGGTGAAAGAGGATGGGTAAGGGTGCATTTTTATCTTGAGATATGAAGACAGTGTAAATCAGGATAAAATAAAAAGAAAGAACACTATAAAAGGTACTCTGAGGATTACACATTTTGTAAGAAAAGTATAAGTTCTTCCAAATTATGCCCCCCCAAAAAACCTCATATCCTTATAGTCACTTTATCAGAAACTAAAAAAAGAAGAAAACTGTTAAAACCAGCAGAACCACTAGAAATTCTGCTAGATATTATTATTTAGCTAGATGCTGATTCTATGGAAATAAAATTTTCTTGGGTATAAGACCTCAAAATGTCATCAAATAATAATTTTCCCTTCTGAAAAACAAAAACTCTGGGATTATAAGCATTCCTTAAATTTCAAAATACACACAAAAAAATCAGTTTTTCCATTCTTTTAGAAAATCTTGAATCATCCCAATTCCAATTGCTAAATAGTAATACCATAAAAATAAGACCTGAGCTATCTCCCTTTTAAGAGACACTGAATAATGAAGTGTATGATGTTCACAAAACCACTCATGAAATAATTATGACTAAATAAATACGTATAAAAATAAAAAGCCAAAAAATTAACATTTACTTAATTATGAACTAATGGTTTCATATCTTTACCTGATTTTAGCAGTGTATATGTATCTTTATGTATACCTTTTACATGCATGCATAATCTCCTTACGTATTTCTTTAGATACACATAAGTAAGTTGCTATCACAGTAATAACATCCAGGATCATATCTTAAATTTGCTTGGATTCCATATTTTTTTGCTGAAAATATGAGGGGGGACACCCAAAAAACTGGAATTTTCTTTTGGAGGCAGGCCCTTGTAGTTCACTTGGAATTTATTATTGGGATCAAATGATCAACCTAAGTTTTTATCTGGAAATTTGAAAAGCCTGTGTCACAATTTGCAAAAGAAACATCCCAATAAGAACAAATGACTGGTTCTTCTGCCATGACAACACACCTATCCACACCACTCTGTGTTCAGAGTTTTTGACCAAAGATGCATGACTCCTGTGCCCCACCCCCTCCTTATTCACCTAATCTTGCCCCAAGCAACTTTTTTTTTCTTTTTTTTTTTTTTTCTTTTTTGCTGTTTCCCAGATGAAAAAATTCCTCAAAGAGAAACACTTTGCTGATTTGGAATGGTGAAACAAAAAATGGCAGAAGCACTAAAAGGCTTCAAAATTGGCAGGTTCAAAAATTGTTTTGAGAAGTCAAAAAGGTGTCTCAATAAGCATATTGTCTCAAACAGAGAGTACTTTGAAGATGACTGGAGTTTAAACATGTAAGAATAAAGACACAATTTTTTATAAATAAATTATGAAATTTTGGGGGGGTCTCCCTTCATAGGGCCTTGGAGATCATTTGGACAATCTTTCTGAAATATTACTATTATGTATGTATGTAATGTATGTATGTATGTATCTATGTATCTAAATATCCACTCACATGTATATACAGCTATGCCACGTAACAACTTTTATTAAAAAACAGAATACATATATAAGTGGTCCCATAAGATTATAATGGAGTTGAAAAATTTCTCTTACTTAGTAGCCATGGTAATGTCATAAGCATGGTATTACTTTCTCTATATTTTAAAATGTTTATATATACAAATAATTGCCTTTGGGTTACAATTGCCTGAAATATTTAGTACAATAGCATACTGCAGAGGTTTGTAGCCTAGGAGCAATAGGCTCACCCACACAGCCTAGGTGTATACACAAGTTTGTGTAAGTGCATTCTATGATGTTCACACAATGATGAAATCACCCAATGACACATTTCTCAGATTATATCCCCATCGTTAAGTAGCACATGAAAGTCACCTTATCTTTTCCTCATGTTTTTCATTTCTAAGACCTTGTCAAAATGGCCTTTACACCCATATTTCTACCAACATTCTACACATGATTATTTCTATATTCTCTAAGAAGAGAGCATTCTCTGAAGTTCTCACCTTTCCTTTTTGAACTCTTATCAAAATCACCTAAAAAGTTTCTTCTTGGCTATATCAACTTTTTTTAGCATGTACCTTAAAACTCTTCCAGCCTTTACTTTTAACCAGTTTTAAACTGCTTTCATATTTTTAAATAAGCATTAAAGCACATCCCACTTGTCAGCACCAATTTCTGTCTTAGTTCAGACTGCTATTTAAAAATTACCATAGGCCAGGGTGAGTGGCTCAGCCTGTAACCCCAGCACTTTGGGAGGCTGAGGTGAGCAGATTGCCTGAGCCCATGGGTTCGAGACCAGCCCAGGCAAATTGGCCAGACCTGTCTCTACAATAAGTAAAAAAATTACTGGTCATGGTAGCTCTTGCCTGTAGCTCTGGCTAGTTGGAAGGCTGAGGCAGAAGGATCCCCGGAGCACAACAGGTCGACGCTGGGGTGGCCGTGAGCGTGCCACTGCATCTTCTTATTGTACCCCTACATGGCAAAGAACAGAAGGAGAGGGCTAACTCTCTTTCTCTTTTTGTAAAAACACTAATTCCATCATGGGAGCGCTACCCTTATAACTTAATTACCTCCCAAAACTCGCACCTCCCAATACCATCATATTACATTAGGGCGTCAATATATGAATTGTTCACATTCACTTCATATAATATATATTACTCCTTTCCTTAGAAGTCTCACATTGGATCTACAATTATTGTATAGTAGACTGTGCCTTGAGCTTACGTCTTTCTTTTCAGTTCTATCTAGTGGTAGTATTTTTGTATGCAGCCCTATGCATACCTCAAGGCCTGGAGGGAAATAGATGGCATTATTTTGGAACAATATCTTATCTTCTCTTTCAAAATATTCAGATTTTCTTAAAGTATTACCAGAAGAGCTTATAGCCCTGCTACCCCACTCATTTTTGGTTAATTCATCTCTCTAACCTAACTCTGCCTCATAATTTTAGCACTTAGATGATGGTCTGTATTTTACACACAGATTGTCAAAATAAACATAAACTTATGGAATTGCAGAGAAAAAATAGAAAAAAATACAATTGTGACAAAAGATCTCAACGTCCTTCTCTCAATACTTAAATGAATAATAAAGCAGAAAATCAGTAAAAACACAGAAAACTTAAAAACAATATCAATGAACTTGATTTAGTTGATAGAACACTCAGCAACAGAAAATAAATATTTTTATTGTGCAAAAAGAAAGACCAAGTTAATAATAAAACATATCAACTATATATTTATTTTATATCTTATACATATTTAAAAGAATTCAAGTCATTTGAAATGTGTTTGCTGACCATAGTAGGATTACATAAGATATTATAGAAAAAAATCTAAAAAATTTTAGAAGACATAAAATCAAAATAATACACATCTGACTTATCTCAAAGAAACTAGAACTTATTTTTATCTAAATGAAAATGATAGCACAATATTTTTAAAATCTGGGTGATGTCACTAAATGAATACTTTAAAAAAGTTATGACTCTGAATGCCTATTAAAAAAGAAGAGAGATCACAAATGTACGATCTTAATTTTCATCATTTAAAAAAAAAAAAACTAAAAAGAGAAAGCAAACCAAACTTAAATAAAACAGAAGTGAAATAAAAATATGGGAAGGTTGATTAAATACAAGACAGAAAAACAATAGACAAAAATAAATAAATTTAAAATCTGGTTCTTTCAGAAGGTCCATAAAATTGACAAACCTCTAAGTGTACTGATTAGCAAAAATAAAAAGTGATTGATGACTATTACCAGAAAGGAGAGAAGTGACATTACTATTGTTACTACAGATGTTAAAAAGGATCAATGAGAGCCGGGCTCGGTGGCTCAGCCTGTAATACCACGCCTTGGGAGGCTGAGGTGAGTGGATTGCCTGAGCCCGCGGGTTCGAGACCCGCCTGGGCAGGCGAAACCTCATCTCTACAATAAATCAAAAAATTAGCTGGGCGTGGTAGCGCACGCCTGTAATTCTGGCTACTCGGAAGGCTGAGGCGGAAGGATCGCCAGAGCCCAGCAGGTCGAGGCTGCGGTGGCCGGAAG
>CAUYQG010185732.1:0-11829 GCA_963574415.1 Tarsius wallacei
GAACTACAGGCGCGCGCTACCACGCCCGGCTAATTTTTGATTTATTGTAGAGATGAGGTCTCACCAAGTTGCCCAGGCGGGTCTCGAACCCGCGGGCTCAGGCAATCCGCTCACCTCAGCCTCCCAAGGCGTGGGATTACAAGCTGAGCCACCGAGCCCGGCTGTCAGACTTATTTTTAACTGACTGATGTTGTCTGAAAGGTCAAAAGTGCCGATTTTAAATATTATTACTGTTATAAAATATAAGCATATTTATTAGCTGATCAATAGACATGTTTCAATAAATGGTGTTGGAACAATTGGTCATTCATCCATATGTAAACAAATGAACCACAAGCTAAACCTCACACCTTATACAAGCATTAACTTAAAATGTCTTAAATTTAAAGATAAAATATAAAACGATTAGAAGAAAACATAGAAGAAACGCTTTGTGCCTGGGATTCATTGACGAATTCTTAGGCAAGTTAACAAAACACGATTCATAAAGTGAATAAATTGGTCTTCACTGAGATTTAAAACTTTTGCTCACTGAAAGTCATTGTTAGAATGAAAAGACAAGCAATGAACTGGGAGAAAATATTTGCAAATCACATATCTAACACAGGACGTGTATCCATATGTAAAAGCCTCCAAAAGTTTAATGATTTGAAAACAAACGCGTTACAAATTGGGCAAAGGACTTGAGAAGGACTGTACCAAAGGAGATATAAGTACATGAAGCAATGTTCAACATCATCAGCCATTAAGAAATGCAAATCAAAATCATGATGAGATACCACTATACATTCATTAGAAAAGCTAAAATTAAAAATACTGACAATGCCAAGTGCTAGTGAGGACACAGAGTAACTGGAACACTCATACATAGCTGGTGGGAATATAAAATGGTAGTTCTATTCTGAAAACCTGTTAAGCAGCTTCTCATAAAGTTAATATGCCCTTAGCATAAGACCCACCACTCCCACTCCTCAGTATTTATTTACCTTAGAGAAATGAAAACTTATGTTAACACAAAAACCTGAATACGAATGTTTAGAGCAGCTTTATTTGTAACTGCCAAAAACCAGAAATAACTCAAGCGTATCAGCAGAATGGTTAAACAAACTGGTATATCCAAACAATAAATTACTCCTCGGAAATAAAAAGGAAAACCACAGCTACATGCAACAACTTGAATGAATCTCAAAGACACTATGCTATGAAAGAATCTCATTTCAAAAGGTTACATATTAAACAAGTTTATTTATATGGCATTCATAAAATGACGATAGTGATTCTAGAATAGACTAAAGTGATAGAAAGGAGCTCAATGATTGCTAGATGGAGGGGGTGAAGTATGACCATAGCCTGAGGGAACTTTTTGGTATGAACTCTTCTGCAATTGTGGTGGTGGTAACACAAATCTATACATGTATTAAAATTTATATAACTGTATACCAAGAAAGGAAAAGAATCAATATTACTGTTGATTTTTTTAAGTAAAAATATTAAATAATAAAGAGGGATCTCTCTCTCTCTCTCTCTCTCTCTCTCTCTCTCTCTCTCTTAGAGACAGGGTCTCACTCTGTCATCCAGGCTGGAGTGCAGTGGCGCTATCATAGTTCATTGAGTCCAGCTTGAACTGCTGAGCTCAAGCAGTCTTTCTATCTC
Source organism: Tarsius wallacei (assembly GCA_963574415.1). Classification (NCBI taxonomy): domain Eukaryota; kingdom Metazoa; phylum Chordata; class Mammalia; order Primates; family Tarsiidae; genus Tarsius; species Tarsius wallacei. Next base: position 1,654 of record CAUYQG010185732.1, read on the forward strand.
GGCCTCCTGAGAAGCTGAGACTACAGGAGTATACCAACAAGTCTGGCTAATTTTTGTGTTTGAGATGGGGATCTCACCATGTTGCTCAGGCTGGTCACAAATTCTTGGCTTCAAGGGATTTCCCCGCTTTGACCCCAAATCCCAAAGCCTTGGGATTACAGGTATGAGCCTCTGAGCATGGCTTAATGGATGAATCTCTTGGTAAACTTCACCATGATAAGCTTCATAACCTGATCTACCTCATGACATCTACCTGTATAAAATGAGAGTTTTCTGGTTTAAAAAGGGGTGGGGGGAGGATGTGGGTAGCAGTTCTCAGCATAATCTCTCCCAGACTCACTCTAAAATACATGAGAAAACAGAAAAATGATAAAACTCACCACAACATTGAGGACAAGGAGTTGGTGTCAGACTCTGAAAGGATTTTTTTCACACGGCCAAGGGAAATGGATTAAGCAATAGAATTTGGGTCTCTCCATGTAAGCACATCTCAAAATGGGTAGGAAGATCTTTCATCTTGTCCCACTGGTCATGTCTATGCAAACAAGAAAACTGAGCAGCCACTACTTTGCCGTGCTTGTTCTCATCTCCTCATTGTCAGTCAGATACTACATCTCTCAAAAATTAACTACTTAGCAGTGAAATAGCTACTAGGACTGGTACAGGTCATCAGGGAAGAGCAAGCTGTCTGTAGATACAGGGCAAGAGCAGGAAGGACTTAGTAAAAGGTCAATCTGGGAATTCTGGTAGCTATTATAATTATTGTTGACATTATTGTTCATCTCTGATATTCCTAAAACAAGATTCAAGATTCAAGACAAGAATTATCACACCACTATTAATTAACAGCATTCTGAAAAGTTTATCCAAAATATTATGAGAAATAAACAAAAATAATATACCTAGCTATTGAAATGAGGAAGATAAAATTACCATTACCTCTAGTTGGTATGTTATATGCTTAGAAACTAAAAACAAAAGCAAAAAACCTAAGAGATATTAGAAAAATAAGGCTCAGTGAAGGAGACTATTGAAAATAATTACATTTCAACAACTTTCATGTATACTCTCAACAACCACTTATAAATAAAAAGGAGATTCTACTCATGAAAACAACCATGAGTTGGAATCTCACTCTGTCTCCCAGGCTGGAGGGCAGTGACCTGCTGGGCTCAGGCGATCCTTCTGCCTCATTCCAAGTAGCTGGAACTATGGGCGCACACTACCATGACCGGCTACTTTTTTTATTTATTGTAGAGATGAGGTCTTGCCAAGTTACCCAGGCTGTTCTCGAATCCCTGGGCTCAGGCAATCCTCTCACCTCAACCTCCCAAAGTGCTGGGATGACAGGCTTGAGCCACCATGCCCGGCCAACAACCAAAACCTTTTAAACTCCCAGAAAAACAAATCATAAAGCACTCTATGACAAAAATAAAAATCTTTCCTCAGGAACTTTTTTTTTTAAGGAGTGACCATTGTCGGTTACAAGAGTGATAAACCTTCATGTCTTCCTACAAACCTGGTTCAAGTCTGGACCTTGAATCCTTATAAGAACATACAGAATCTCATAATTCCCTCATTACCTTGCAGGACGTTTCTAGTATTTCAAGAGAGATGCAGAAGAACCCATTTATTGTAACAGTGCATCTAGCACCCAGAAAAGTTCCTGGCATGTAGTAAGCACTCAATATTGGATGAATGGATGGATGAAATAGATAAGCGAATCTTTAAGCAACTTCCCAAACTATGCCCATGTCATAACTGGCCAGGGTTCAAAACAAATGCTGTAGAACTTTTGTCCAGAGAAAGCTCATGAGAATTAACTACATCCATCCTGTACTTGATTCAAGGGTACTTCTAGGATCAACCCAGGTCCCTCCTGATAAGAAATAAATGAGATTTTTCCCCCTACAGTGGGGGTAGGAGTTGAGGTAGCTACAACTTTCAACAGTTATTCAACATGGTATTTATTGAAGATTTATTGATTATTGTTATTAGATGCTGGGAATACAACAGGAAATGTTCTTGGAGCTTCTATTCGAGTCTGGGAAAATAGACAATCTACTAGCAAATAAAGACATGAACTAAATATTTACAAATAGTGATATGCACTAGTAAGGTAATGAACTCTAACTAGAGATTTAGTTTAGCAACATGTTTTCTTCCTTAACTGGCCCTCAAGCTTTTAACTGTAACTAGTGCTGTTGTTCTCCTGTTGCCTTCATTTCCTAATTTCTGGGAAAGTTACTAATATTTTTTTGTGAAGAACCCCTGTGTTAGGAGCCAACTCAGACTATTATTTTTCTTCTTTGTGGGTTTCATTCAATGACTCTCCAAAACTCTGATAGCATCCTTGAGCAATCTTCCATTTCCATTTCACCAAGAATGTACAGGCAATTTCTTAATATGCAGGGATGTATAGGCTTTAAAATTTGGAAGTTGAGTAAGAATGCTGTCAGCTCACCTGGTACATTGCTCTCCATTCAATCACAGCACTGGGCGGGTGGTCAGTTGGATGAGTGGGAATTAGCATGTTGGTTCAGCTTTCCAGAACACCTCACCAAGATTTCTTGCAACTGCTGACTAATACGGCAATACTGATTCTATCTAAAAGGAATTACTTTTAATAAAATTTTCTTCTAAATTACACCAGAAGATGTTATCTTATTTAGCCACATGGTGTTGATTAAAAGGTTGAAATGAATGCTAAGTGAGCTGTTTTGTTTACTGGTAAAAACAATGATTTCTTCAGCACTCATCTTCCATCTCCATAAATTAATGCTCTTTTCTCTGTGCGTCATTGACGGCTGGCGAATGATGCAAGTATTTTTTTCTGTAAGAAGTTAGATAAAGTAGTCTCGCTGCTTCTTATAACAAGACATTATAAAGAATGGCAAGTTACAATTCGACTTACAATATTGTTCTCAATCTAGGTCACTTAAGTTCAGGTGTTTTAACCTCTAAGTCAATTCTATGAAATCAAATTATATTTCTAAATACATGATTTTTCTAGAAAAATTAAGTTATTTGGGCATTTTAAGACGTTCTAGAAATATGTCATTTCAATAGTCATCTTCCTTTCTACTACCAGTTCCATTGCCTTCCTGACGTCATAAATGAAAATAAACATAAATTTGATTCATTAATTCACACAGTCTGCCTATTTTACAATGGGGTGTATGTGTATTAAAATAGTTTAAAAGTCAGACCTCAGACTGTGCAGTTATTTGAAAAAAAAAAATCAGTGAAAACCAAATGACTCAAAGTAGCTCACAATTAAACCAGAAACCTGCGTGTGCCTTTTTCCCACAAAAGAGGCATTTTTAAATGCAAATTGTTCAATACTCTAATTGTTCCAAGAGCATTTCTGATTAGCAGTCTTAATCATGTGCTACCGCCTTTCCATCCCAATTCCCAGGATTTTGTATCATGTGTCAGCATGACTCAAGAGAAAGCCCAAACCCAGGTCTCGCCGGACCGATGCAACCCTAGATTGTAAGCGGAGTGGTTCTCAGCTCCAGGCCATCCCGCCTCAGTTGACCCCTGTCAACCCAGAGCAGGAAACCAGCTCAGCAGCGCTCAGCAGTGAGGGAATGGAGTGCATCAATTGCTCGTGATTATTAGCTAGAGTGGGATGAGCCTCCTCCTTATTATGCAGATTAGCGAAGCTCTCAGTCCCAGCATATTGTGCAGATGCGGGCTAGCAGCTGCTCCTACAGATGGCAAGTACACAACTCCATTAGGATGGATCTATTGTCTGCTCCTGGCTTGCATAGAAGCTGGGGCAGGCTCGGCAAAGAGAAATTGTTATACCGCGAGATGTAAAGGCGCACACACACTCTTAAAAATCTGCACCCAGGAGACTCTTTACACAGCAGGGCCAACAGCACTCAAATTAGAAATCTACCCTAAATAAGGACTTTCGTATGTCACAATTAAGCTTGTGTATTTTTTAAAGCAGATTAACCATTAAAATTGAGTAGCATAATTCAAATTTTGCAATGCCTTGCGATTAAATATTCAGATTAAAAACAAATCCTAAGAGATTCATTCAGAAATTTGCACTACGTGCAGCTCTTCTGGAACCTTGCGTTTTGTTAGTTCCCTTTTAAAGAGGCAAGTTTATTTTTCATAACATCAAAATGCAACAAGAACTGAGCTTCCCCTATGAAAATGCGTTAGGATTGCTTGTTCTTTTAGAGTTATTGTTTATTCTAAAGAGCATCAAAGCAGTTAATTCAAGTTAGTCTGAAGTGAAAGTATGTATATAAGACTCCTTTTTGAATAAACATTATTTAAATCATTAGCAACTAAATAAAATTGTTTGTTACATAATCTTGGATGTGGTCTAAGATAATTTGATTGCCGACTAATTAAAAGAGATTAAGCTAGGTAAACGATAGGTTTTTGTTTGATTTTGTTTTTAACTAATTTTCATCTAGATCTTCCCCTAAAATTTAACCATAAAAAAAGATTCCTGGACAAGAGAGAATCTAAAGGAAGTAGAAATTTCAGAAGAATGAGAGGCAACTACCAGAATGTTACATGGAGTATAATTTAAACTTCTTATCAAAATAAACATACTCTGTTAAGTATGGTCTTTAAAAGCTTAAAAGAGACAAGTTAGAGATGAATGCACAGTATAAAGAGAAGTGGCAATGTACTCAATTACTCAGTTGAATCAATGTATACAAATAAAATAATTTAAAAACACATCAAAAGGGCACTTGTTATAAAAACAGAGATAAAACAGCACAAAATAAAGAGAATGGAAGAAGAAAACATGTAAATGGACTGTTCTAGGATCATGTTATTTAAACTTTTTTTGAATCATCACCCACAAGAAGAAATGTATCTTCTATCATAACCCAGTCCACATATGCATATATGTATAAGCTTTACAAAATTTACCCTTATTATTCATGATGCGTTCTGATGGATTATTATTATTATTATTTTAATTGCAGAGATGAGGGCTGGCCATGTTGCCCAGGCTGGTCTCCAACTCCTGGGCTCAAGCAATCCACTCACTTTGGCCTCCCAAAGTGCTGGGATTACAGGTGTGAGCCACCATTCCCCGCCATTCTGATGGATTCTATTCATATTCTCTAACGCTTATCATGACAGTAAATGTATGTCATGGTCATTTTTATGACCTGCTGTTTGAAAAATACTATTCTAGAATGTGGTCAAGCAAGTAATGTTTAAAAAGAAATGCATTGTATGAATTTCAACATCAGTGTTAAATGTGAGAAGTATCCTCTCCACATTGCCAGACTTGGACCGAACTGACACTTTTCAGGGCTTTGTAGGGAAGCAGAATCAAAGAAAAAAACATTCCTCCTCTCTCCAGAATGAATCATAAAGTATATGGTCAATGACTGAAAGAAGCACCAGGCCTGGATCAAACAGGTTTCAGGATGGTCTGGTAAGGGGTGAGGTGGGAAATGTGGCCCTAGAACTCATGCTAGATGTCTGTATGATCAAAAATAGCTGAAAACAGATGCACCCTAGGAGTTAAAGTATTAAATGGCATGTCCTAAATAGGACCATAGGCAGTTGAGAATTAGGAGGGTAAAACCCTTGTACCCAAGGCTGCAAATCGATTCCTCTTCCAGAGGGGATTTAAGACTTCATAGAAAGGCAGACTAAATAACATATGGCTAACATTTCCAAAATACACAAAGCTTTTAGAAGTCCAACCACCACTCCTGAAATAATACAGCAATAATAAGTTATGTGACTACATCAATCAGGAATTCCACCACACATTGAGAGCACACAATTACAAAACAGTACATTTAAAGCAGATTGAAATTATGATTTTGTAAAGTGACTGTATTGTCAATACATGACATTTAAACATAAAGTTCAAATTGTCCTGTAAACCCACCTTAGTTCAACACACATTTTTTAATGGAAGCCCCATGAGTCTAGGACCTTGGTCTATTCTATTCACTGCTGCATTCATATCACATTGTACAGTGTCTTATAAGCATTGTAGAGAGTAGGCACTCAATACAGAGCTGATGAATAAATGTATCTATCCATAAAATAGTGCAATGGAATAACAGATATGTAAATAGATAATTACATGACAGTATAAGTTGAAAATTCAGTTACATACAATCCAGAGTGAAAAGAGAAAGATTTGCTGGGAGTTGGGAGTCACTGAAGACATCTGAGATGGTTTTGAAGGGTCCTCATCAGAAGGATGGACATTCTGAGGAAAAAAAACAGTAGAACACGCAAGGGCACAGGGGTGTGATGCATCAACACAACAGCAAGTAGTGCCTCGTGGCCAGAAAATTAAGCATTTCATAACTGAGAGAATGAAGGATGCAGGCAGAGGATAGACACTAGGCTGGCAAAGGAAACCAGGGTCATGTCATAAGAGGCCTTGACTCTGTCATGCCAAAGAGGAACATGAACTGTGAGACACCATACAGAGTTTCAAGCAGAAGAGACACACAGACAGATTTGAATCAAATTTTCTAGATTACATAAAAAGAGCCCATTTAATTATCTGTTACAAACCCTTTAAATAGATTTGCTGTCCTTTCTGGCAAGTGACAGCCCTTTGTACCAGCCTTCTCCTGTCTGTTGTCTGACCTTTTGTAGGACATCATCAAAACTAAAAGCACTGTTCCTCCCTCTGGACAAATCTGGCTGTCATTTCTGGATCTTGAATTCTAGACTCCGTGAAGAGCTCTTTTGCTTACAAGAGACAACAGTGTTGTTTGACTTCCTTTCCCCTCAAACTGAGGGAGGATGCTTGAATGAAGGCAATTGTCCAATCAACACTGTGACCATTAAGGCAGGCTGTGGTCTTCCCCAGTTTCAGGAGTTCACAGGTGAATTTTAATTGTGTTAATAGGACATTTACTACTACTAATTTGTTCTTCATAGCAGCCTTTACTGTTGCCTTCTCCACATTCTTTTAGGGGCCTCTGCTCAAAGTTTTTGTGTCACCCAGTGTCCTTCCAATTCCCCATTTTTATTTGTCAAAATCCTTCCCCCGCCCCACCATGACATTTAATCACATTCATTCTTGTTTTACAGTTGGATTTTAACATATAGGCCACCTTCAAGGATTGTAACTCTGGAGGGCAGGAACCGGGAGTGATTTATCTTTGATCCCACTCAAAGATAAATAGATAAGATAGTAAATGAGAATAAATGAAATAGCATATGTGCAATCCCTGTGTATGATACAAATGACTGTGAAAGTGATCATTCTTATTAGATGAATTCTCTTTCTCTCTCTCACACACAGAGAGAGAGAGAGAGAGGTGAAAAGTATCCTTTATTTTTCTATGGAATTGCCTATCCATTCATAGTGTCCACCTCACAAGCGTACTGGGGGGTCCCTCCTCCCTGTCTCCCCTGGTCATTCTCCTCCCCAATAGTTCTCTTGCTTTTTTTATGCCTCTGTCTTTATCCTAGGGTTTTGTCTAACAGTCTACCCCATTCAGAGCAGAAGTCCTTGCCAAACACAACCCATACATGTATATTTGGCCCATGGGTTGCCTTTATGGTTGTGTGTATGCCCATAATTAGAGTCAGCACATTATAATTCAGGAGAAAGCACACAAACATCTGCTGTGGGGCTTCTGTTGAAGCATGGTCACAATAAGTTGGAGCTGAATGTGGCTATCCTGCTGACTGAAGTGCACCCACTCTGGTGTGACAGTCCCCACCTCTCCCTATCGCCTCCTTGATACCCAACCAACAGTCAGTTGTCGTTTATCCATATGCTCACATTGTTATTTTTCTTACCATAGAGGTATATTTATTTGATTCCACATCTCTACCAAAAGTGGGAAAAAGAAAAACAGACTGGGAAGGCTGCATGACTTTTGTTACATCAGACCTGGTCCCCAGATCATTCCATTTTTAGATCCCTGATATGCAACATCTATATCAGTGACAGGTTGAGCAAGAAAGCAGGACCACTATGAGTGATCCAGAACAAGGGATTTATTATGCAACTAAGGAGCTGGGGAAGAAGTTTCTAGAAATTTGATAGTGAGCCTGAAACCAGTTGTCATAGGTGAGCAGGGCAGCAGTTGGAAAGAAAAGCTGAACATGAAGCAGGAAAGAAAAAAAGACAAATGTGAAGCTGTGAGGACAAACTGGAGCCTCCATTTGTCTCTCATCACCTTCAGCCTTCATGCAGGAGCCCTGGAAAAGAAGCTGGTGCCCTTCACCATGGTATCATACACATGCCTCTCTCAAGACTCAGACAAACTGAGAGGTCTAGCAGGAGTTGCAGAAGCTGTGAGCTCAGCCTTCTGCCAACCAGATGAGTCAGCACAGAGATCAGCAATACTGTTCATGAGCTGTAAGGGAGCCTGGAGCTCTGCACAGACTTTCAGAGCTAAGGGTTGCTGCTTCACTCCTGCCTCTTGAATCTTGGATAAATTTCCCGTGTAGCCAATCTTGACTCCGAACCATACACATAAAGGAATTCTGGAAAAATGTAGTTCCACTTAGCTAAGTGGCACAGTATGAAACCATTATAGCATCCACTGGTACAATTTGGGCAGGTCAATTACTGGAGCATGCACAATGAATATGTGTTTGTTGCACTTCATCTGAAGAAATAAATCCAATAATAAAAGCTAAGATAGCTTAGAGCATTATGAATATATCTTTTGTGGTTGAGTTTTTTTATTGATACATGATATTTGTACATATTTATATGTGCCTATGATACCTGGTTACATGCATACAATATGCAATGATCAAGTCAGGGTACCTGGAGGTATATATCACCTTGAGTATTTATCATTTTTATGTGTTGGGAGCATTTCAAGTTCTCTCTTTCAGCTATTTTGAAATATAAGATACATTGTTGTCAACTATAGTCACCGTACTCTGCTATTGAACACCAGAACTTATCCTTTCTATCTAATCATATGTTTGTTCCTGTTAACCAACCTCTCTTTACCCACCCTCCCCATCAACCACACACTCTTTCCAGTCTTTAGTGTCTATCATTCTACTCTCTACCTCTATGTGATCAACTTTTTTAGCTCCCATGTGTGAGTGAGAACATTCAATATTTGTCTTTCTATATCTGGCTTATTTCATTTAACATAATGACCTCCAGTTCCATCCATGTTGCTGCAAATGACATGATTTCATTCTTTTCATGGCTGAATAGTATTGCATTGTTGTTGATAGACACTTAGCTTGGTTCCATATCTTTGTTTTTGTGAACAGTAGTGTAATAAACATGGAAGTGCAGGTATCCCTTTGCTGTACTGGATAAATCCCAGTAGTGGGATTGCTGGATCATATAGTAGTTCTATTTTTAGTTTTTTGAGAAATCTCCATACTGTTTTCCATAGTGGCTATACTAATTTACATTTCCACCAACGATATATAAAAGTTCCCTTTTCACTTCTACACTGGGTGGGAGTGTAAACTAGTACAGCCTCTGTGGAAAACAGTGTGACAATTCCTAAAAGGTCTAAAACTCGATCTTCCTACAACCCCGCAGTTCCCCTACTGGGAATATACCTGGAGGAACTCAAATCACTCTATGAAAAAGATGCCTGCACATGCATGTTCATTGCAGCATTGTTCTCAATAGCAAAAACATGGAACCAACCATACTGCCCATCAAAAGAGGACTGGATAAAAAAAGTGTGGTACATATACACAGTGGAATATTACACAGTCATAAAGAAGGACAAAATCATGAACTTCACAGCAACCTGGATGGACTTAGAGTCTATAATACTGAATGATCTGTCACAGAAAGAACTGAGTATTACATGTTCTCACTCATAAGCGGACCTTGAGCCATTACAGTAATACTGTAAGAAAAAGATTGGCAGTAGCAGGAAACTACAAGTGGAGGGGGGGGTGCAGGATTGTCAGTAGTGGGAATCTGCAGGGGGAGGGGGGTAGACCTCATCACCAAGGATACCTGCATAATGAACATTTGAATATTTAACTCTGAATTGCACCCCACATCTTTAAAATTTAAAAACAGTTCCCTTTTCTCCAGATCTTCATCAACATCATCTGTTAATTTTTGTCTTTTTGATAATAGCCAAAAATAGAAGAATTTTTTTTTTTTTTTTTTTTTTTGAGTTGGAGTCTCACTCTGTCGCCCAGACTGGAGTACAGTGGCACACTTCTGGCCACCGCAACCTCGACCTG
>CAUYQG010185735.1:0-54656 GCA_963574415.1 Tarsius wallacei
GCCGGGCTCGGTGGCTCAGCCTGTAATCCCGCGCCTTTGGGAGGCTGAGGTGAGTGGATTGCCTGAGCCCGCGGGTTCGAGACCCACCTGGGCAAGTGAGACCTCATCTCTACAATAAAATCAAAAAATCAGCCGGGCGTGGTAGCGCGCGCCTGTAGTTCCAGCTACTTGGAAGGCTGAGGCGGAAGGATTGCCAGAACCCAGCAGGTCGAGGCTGCGGTGGCCGGGAGCAGCCACTGCACTCCAGTCTGGGTGACAGAGTGAGACTCCAACTCAAAAAAAAAGAATTAAGAGAATGAATTGTGTGTAGACTGCATGACAAGAAATGATGGGCAATAAGACTGAGAAAGTAGGTTGAACAGCCTTGAAAATGAGGAGTCAGTGGTGCTCAAGACTGGACTTTGAGCTTGTAAGGTCTGTCAGGGAACACTCTTTTTCAAGACTCATCTTTCTGAGAATTACAAACATAATGGTGGAATCATTCTTTGTTAAAGTTGCTATTGGGCCTTCTCTGCCTTGCATACGTTGAGAGCCTCAGAATATGTTCAGAGGAAAGTTGGATTTCTAAGGTTAGTGACCCTGTGACAGTGAGTCATGCCCTGCCAGGGGAAAAGTGTTTTGTACACAGCTACATCAAAACCAGTGAGCAGGTAAGTGCCGCCTGTGAGTGTGTGTATAAATCCATATACTGCACTTAGAACACGCCTGCCGTGGCACTGGTGCAATGGTATCGCTAGAGCTGCCAACTTGTTTTATTTCTGATATTGCTTGGCAGCCCCTGAAGGAGGGAAAGTATGAATTTTTATCTCCCATTTACTAGACTTTCATTATATTGTGCTTACAGACACAGTGTCAGCACATAAAATGTTAAACATCACTGGTCTGAAAGAGGCTCCCATTGTCTTACCTCTGGTGCTGGGGGAATCTTGCTAGCTTTGCTGTAGTGGTTCTGTCAGTGTAATATGACATGAAGCATTTCTCAGTAATGACAGACATTGAATATGAGTGACAGGAATTCTGACCGCAAGGAATGGGTTCAATTACCAGAGATGGAGGGGGTTACCTGAGATAAAACCAAAGAGCCCAATTGTGCTTGGTTTTGACCCCTTGACTCCCAGATCCAGAGCGGCAAAGACAAATGGCTGATTAACCAGCCCCTAACCCTCTTTTTCAGTGATAAACTTGTTTGGATTTCCCTGTCCCAAAAAAAAAAAAAAAAATCTAAGGGTGGCATGTTTCTAAAGGAAATATGATCAGAAAACAGTAGGGCTGGTGTTTGTCATGTTTGTCTCTTGCGAGCACAAAACTGAAAAGTGTCATTCTATCTTGGAATGGATCTAGGACGGTGTCCAGAAATCAATACAAGATAAATGATTGCTCTCTTAACCCCGCCTTTCTTCTGCTGCAGTGGTTACATTGCTGCAGTTCACCTGTAGCCAAACTGACGCCAGTGTAAATGAGAGATCCTGCCATCAGAAGCCCCCCCGCCCCCCACAGGCTTTTCTGCTCTGCATCGAGTGCAGCTTTATGCTTGTTTATAGTCCACTGCTTACAGCCCCCAGATAGAGTTATAGCGAGCAGCCCAATTAAACTGTCGCAGGCTGCCCTCACTTGACTAGCTCTGCAGAGTCATTTAGCCAACAGACATTCCTGACTATTAAAGCTAGTAGCAGCATGTCTCCAGTGCTGGAGATAAAATGAATGAAATTTGTTATTCTGGGCTGACACTTGATCCCAGCTGTTGAACTAATACTGTTGCACCTGAAGTTTTTCTTTATGGTAATTGCTGCCTGTGTTATTATTTCATATACTAAATTGGAGAAAATTGCAACAGGTATTAAATTCTTTGAGCTAATTCACGGGAGTTCTATTGTGCATTCTTCCAAGGTAGATTCCAACTTCTGTTCAAAGCTGGGAAGACGGATTTAGCTAGCCAGATGCCCTGGCTTGTGTTTCATTATTATCAGAGACATTTCAATTTTAGGTCTGGTCAGGCATTTATCAGCTTTACCTGAAATCTATTTTAAAATACACTTTTGCTTCTAATTCAGACAGCATATGTTGAGGCTTGCCCTGGGGAATTGAGTTATGATGACCAACGTTGACAGTGATTTGCACTAGTCTGGTTGACTCATGACACATACTTGGTGGTATCAATAAGTCTCTGGCACAGTGTATTCTAAAGTAAATGGGCAATGTGAAATAAGACTTCCCACAGGACGCTGTTGGAATCCACAGCTCGAATTGGGAGTTCTTGAACACCTTAGGTATTATCACGTCAAGGAGAACTCTTTGGAACAAATGGACTGAAGGTACGATGCCTCCCACAGCATCTGAATCACTGGTTCTCACTGCCCATTAATGTTTGCTGTCTCCTAATTTCTGTTAACTTCTTTCACCAGGTTTTTTTCTAGAATTAGGGGAAATCATTTTAGACTTTCCATAGTAGCATATAAACCATATTCAGCATTAAGTATGGTCTCTGAGGCCTCCTGTGCTAGTGATGGCATAGGAGGCCATTTCTTTCACAGCAATTGTCTGTATGCTTAGCTTGTAGTCAGAGCTGGTGGTGAAGGCTCTAGACAGGACCCCGAATGAAAACTCAGGTCTGGTTCGTGGTAGAAGTACTATGTTTGCCTTCATATTAATGCTGTGGGAGGACAGTGGCCTTAATCCCCCAATCATCATGTTATTTTAATTTCTACCTGAAGACCACACCTGACAGGCATAGCAAGGCTCTCTGGAATGCCAAGGTTATGTCACATCCTCACTAGGAAGCGGTAGGCAGACTCTACTTCATATTTTGATTAGAGGAAACTGTGGGAAGCTTGAACTTCAAAGTAATGGACATTGTTACTATGTTTGCTTTATCATTCTATTCCCATGCTTAGGGCAGTCTACTGACTAATTAATGGGTCCTCCAATGTGAGGATTCCTGGGAAATCCATGAGAAGTCATCAGAAGGTACTTCTTAGCAGCTTTCTCTTCTGACATAGACATCTGTATTTTGAATGCTGATGACTGGTATTAGACTGTTTATGGTGGAGGATGTATATTGCAAGTTGAAGTCCTCATAGTTGTGGGGCCTCAAATGTTCTGAATGTATGGTGGTCTGCATTATTTCTGATACTCATAAACTTTGTTTAAGTAAGCTGTTTTAAAAACTCAAATCTACTGAAATTGAATTACTGCAATTTATGGTGAAGTTCAGCATGAGAAATAGATATTTTCTTCCCTCACTAAGAAAATGAAATAAGTATTCATCTTTCATTTATATATGAGATGTGTAGAATATGTACAGAGTATGAAGTATAGAAGATTTATTCTCACCTTCAAATCCAATAGGAAAAACTGGCATTTTCATCAAAACTATACTAAGACTAATGTTTGTTGTATTTTCTGAAATTACAAAATGTACAACAATTTTGAGTATTTTAAAACAATATATTCACAGGCAAACACTGACTTGCTCCCAGAGGTCCCTTCAGGTGCCCATTCATTCTTGTCTTTGGTATTTGAGGACCCTAATGATATTATAATAACACAAGTAAAAGTTGCCATATAATGACTGCATGTGTGCATTTCAGACCCAAAACTAATTCTTCTCCATATTTGTCTCTGTATCTCTCAAGCAGGAGATACAGAGGAGCCCCTCTCTCCAGAGCCTACCTGAACTTATTTGTGTCTGTAATGAATATGTACAGACTTTTTTCCTTGTTATTATTCCCTAAACAATACTGTATAGCAATTATTTAGGTAGCATTTGCACTGTATTGGACATTATAAGTAGTCTAAAGATGATTTAAAGTATACAGAAGGATGTGTGTACATAATATGCAAACATTATACCATTTTATAGAAGGGACTTGAGCATCTGTGGATTTGGGTATCCAAGGGGAGTCCTGGAAGTAATCCCTCATAGATAACAAGGGATGACTATATTTAAAATTAGAGTCAGAATTTGAGAGACTTCCTGAAATGAGGGCAGCAGAGAGGATGACTTGAGTTTGGGTCTCTCAGAAAGCAAAATTGAAGGAAAACAAAGACCCGTCTCCATGGTACTAGGAATTCAAACACCTATTTGTATATAGACAGATCACTAAAGTAAAAAGATTCTTAAGATGGCTAACATTTGGATGAGGTAAGAGAAATACATAAAAGGAAGGACCCTTGAAAGTTTATTCTGTAAATCCTTAAATGCAGTAATTCCTTTCTTCTTTTTCTATATACTTACATTTAGAGAGCTTCAGACCTTTCCTTAAATACCCTGCATTCATTGTAATAGTTCACTCATTCATTGATGTAGAATTTCTTACTTTGCCAGTGAAGAAACTGGACCTCTGAAAGCTAAACCAATGATTCCTACTTCTCGTTTGTTAAGAAATTTTGAAAGGTGAGAATTAAACCTGGGTCTGTGGCTTCTAAAACCACTTCACCAGTTTCAGGTGGCCAGAACTTAGTGTCTCTCAAGTCACTTGCTCTTATCTTAGAAAGTAGTAGAACTTTTAGCAAGGAAATTCTGGCCAACTGTTAAAACTCCTCGTAGTTGTTTCTGATAATAATGTCAACCTAATGCCAGGTGTTTTGTCACTGTTGTGAAAACTAAACCTAGCCAGGATATAAAACAAAATGTATTTCTTAAAATTTAGACTTTAGATCTATTTTCATAAGTGTGGATTAGTCAGAATTGCTTGAACTGACATGCCCCTTGCCAAGTGGATCATAGAAGGTCTCTGTCCAGGGCAGGAATCAGCACATTTTTTTTTCTTTTTAAAGTCCAGCTAGTGAGCACTTCAGGCTTCGTGGGCCATGCAGTTTCTGTCACAACTGTTCTACTCTGTTGCTGTTGGTTTTTTTTAAATCACAAAAGCAGCCATGGACAACATGTAAATGAATAAGTATGGCTGTTTTCTAATAAAACTTTCTTTACTACAACAGGTGGTAGGGGTTGGACTTCAGACCATAGTTTACCAACCCCTGGCCTAGGCCATGTTATGTTTAAGGGAACCAGAACACAACAGATGTTTTATTCTCATTTTATTAGTTGTGTATATAAATTGTTGGTGAGAGAGCTGTCCTCTCAGCATAACTTGAAACCGTTTTCATTGGTTTGGGTTTGAAAGTTGGGTTTCTGGTTTTTTTTATTTATTTTAATTTCTTGTTTAAGCACATGTTAAATGTGTCCATGTTCTTTCCATTAAATATCTTGGTTGCCTTCCCAGACTTCAAATTGCAGTGAATTTATCCCCAAAGGATATTTGGTATCAATTCTCAAGATGCAATTTGAATGTAGTCTGCTTCTATAATGGAGACAGTATTCCAAAACTTTATTATTTATGTTCCTTAGAAAATAATGAATCATTGAATTGGTTATTACTCAGCACTGTTGAGGTATACTAAATCCTTTATTTTCTTGTCTTATAGCTTCATATCAAAGGATAAAATAGTATGAAGCTTTTATCTTAGGCCTGCGGATTATGCTTTCCTATACTATGAAAAACTCAGATTATATTATAATGAAGCATTTTTTTTCCTACTGAGCATTTTCTAACAAAAAGATGGAAAACAAACAACAGAAACAGTTTATGAGTCCCACAGTTTATGAGTCCTAGGATCATCTACCCCAACACTTGTAATAGTTTCCTTGTTACTCCACTGCGGTAGTGATGACCCTCTTTTATAAAACATTTCATCAAGTTGTCACCATGTAATAGGGATTAGTGGCATCAACTTCTTTTACAGAGGGAATTAGTAGTGGTACCAGGGATAGCAATATTATTTAACTGAATAGCATGTTTGAGTAGTTAGCTTTTCTCTTTAAAATATTTAGTTACCTTGATTCTATCTTCCCTGTGTGTTTTTTAGAGCAACAGCATAAGGCAATGGAAAATGTATGAGTTTTGGAGTCAAAACCCCTATTATCTTGGATGAGCCATTTAACTTCCTTGGCACTCAGTTTCGTTTTCTGTAAAATCAGAATAATACTAGCCTTATATGACAGAGTAATTTTGAACTAATGAGGATGTCTATTTATGTGCTTTGCAAATTGTGCTTATCATGTATGAGTTATTTTACTGTTTAACTAACTGTCTGGCCCTGCCTTGTTCAGGAGAATCCTCTATCATCATTGAAATAGTTAAATCCATAGTTCTGTTCATCTTGGAGCATTTTGTGTGGAGCTGTCCATTTGAAAAGCAGTTTAATTATGACAGAATGCCAGGGGGGCACTGCTCCCATTGTGTTGAATAAATGGCACCCCCTCAAACACAATCTCAAATACTAAAATCAGTGAGTAAATTCCAAGCAGCTGCCTTTATAACTTCTGACTTGGATCACCTATTTGAATCTATTATTTGCTTTCTTAGTCCATAACATTTTAATACACGGGGCAAATCTTTTTCTATTAGTATTCTCTCAAGATCTTTTGTTGATTTTGGTTTCAGTTGCTCTGGAGAACAACTGCCTTCCAAAGTTCCCTAAAGTAATTTTTTTTGTTTTTTTTGTTTTGTTTACTAGCTAATGACTAATTTGCCCTTAGGCTATTGGACCAACCCAAGAATAGCCTCCAAGTTTAGTGACCATCTTTGTTGTCATATACAAGTGATGTAATCACTAAAAGAAAGAAACTTAATTTTATGTTGCAGAAATGAGAGGCAGGCAGATATGAACGTAAGCCTCTAGAACCTTCTGCCATGTCAAATGAGCTAAGCCCTTCTCCAAAAGCCAGCCAGGAAAACATATGATACCATTTGCAATGGTAGAATGTTGCATGCTGTTCTACTGTAATTATAATGGCCTGATCTGTGTGGGCTGGGTGAGTCTTGCTTAACAATCGTTAATCTACTGAGTCTTAGTATCAGCATCCCATCTTGAGGAGCAGCAGTACTTGGCTGGATGAGTCGGGCTTTGATTTCATTGTAATAAGGATAGCTTTGTTAAAATTCTGCTGCTCCATGCTGCCAAAGGATTCTGGGAAGAGAAGGATTTTCTTTTTTCTTTTTTTTTTCCTTTTTTGCTCAGTGGGAATGAATTGTTTCTCTCTCTTCCATCCCCTAGGTTACTATTTGTGCTCTCCCTTGATCTCCTGCTTGTCCCTTTATTTCTCCACGTAGTGAAAGTTTCTTTCTGTGTGACCAGGAGTCTGTTTAGCAGACCATATTGTGAGTGAAGGGCCAGCGTTTGTTGCCTGATTTTGGCAACGCTGGGCAGTCAGCTGGGATGTAATTAAGACTCTGAGAACAGGCTGTCTTCTCTACGGGAAGGGCATGTTAGATGGTGCTGGGATTTGGGGCTGTCAGTTTGGCCAAGGCTGGAGACAGAGAGCTAGGGACAGAGATATTTCCTTTCATTTATAATCCCTTTATGTACAGTGTGTGCACTTGGCGAAGTTTACATATAACCTAGTGGCTAGAGCTTACAAGCCAGCGCAGGGAAATTAGCATATGTTACATGTATATTTTAGTAATATTTTAAAGCAAGTGCATATTTCCAAAGTGAATTATGCATGGATGACAGCAATAGGGTTGTGTTGCACTGGGTGTCAAATCCCACAACTTTTTGTCGAGACTGTGGGTTTTACACTAAAAAGGCAGAAAGACTAAACGAAGTAAAACAGTTTTAATTTTTAACAGTTTGGTTCGGCCCAAGGAGCCAGGCTGTGACAGATATAACTGACATTTGAATAATTGGATTAATTTAGAGAAGGGCAAATCCGGTTTTGACGGTTGTGCTTGTATGTATGTCTTTTTTTTTTTTTATTTGCGGGATTGGAGTTGTGTGGTTTAAATATGCACTTTATGTGATGCCAAGCAAAGCTTGAGAATATGCCGCAAAATTTATGAAATTGTGATTTAATTAGTTTGTTTTTATATATATGTGGATATGTGTGTGTTCACATAGTATTGTGCATTCTTCATAGGCTACTAAAAGAAATTCACCATGTACACTTTATTCACCACAGTCACATACATGTATACGTATTGCATGTACAAGCATATTGTATGTACACTTAAGAACTTAGTAAATCCAGCTCAAGGGTAGCGTACATTACTTCATAGGCCACGTGGAAAGTGTGCAGACAAGGAAGCTCACTATGATACTGGCAAGCCCCTTTCTTCCCCATATCAAGGTGTTATAAAAACTCACAATGCAGTGGAAGAAAAGCCTAATTTGATATCTGGGGTATCAGTAGCCAAATTGCACATGGTTAATTCCTCAGCCCTAAATTCCTTCAGATTTATGTGACTTTTTTAGCTTCTTGTCTGAAGATAAACTCAGCAACATAAAGCCAAGTACAACACCATAATGTCTCCCTCCTCCAGAAATTCTGTTAATGAACTACACTATCTAAAATCAGGCCAATACTAGAATTTGTGGCAGGCAGTCTTGAATTGTGGCTATGGCTGGCTTTAAGAGCCTTTTCCCCAGCAGGACATTAATAGACATTAACACTCGGACAAGAAGTGTTGATGTGTGGTTTATAATGTTAGCACCCAGTTAGGCAGGTATAACACATGCTGTAAGAATCTTGTACTAACACATGTGTGTGTTGAGTCAGATTAATGAGAACCATAAAAGGAAAGACATTCTGTTTGAGTAAGGGACCTCATCTTTCCTCATTTTACCAAGCAAACCAGTGCTCAGCTGGGTGGCAATGTCCTGGTGAGCTGTTTTCCATATTAGCATAAGGAGGATGTTTGAAAGTTTTGTTTTGCTCTGTTGTTATGTGATCATGAAGCCCAAACTGTTAGTCAGTACTTCACATTAAAACTCCTTTTCATCTAGTGCCATTCAGGCTCAGAGAAAAAGGAAACTTTCACGATGCAACTAGACTGTGAGGCAAAAGTTATTTCTCTCTTTCAGATTTACTCAACTATTCTTCAAGTGTTTCTGAATGATTCTGAGACACTTTCTGGTTTACTTTGTAAATAGGGCAATGAAGCATTCTTGTCTCCTGACTGGCTCTCCTTAGAGAATTCTCAAAGCCTTTTAAAATTGTGTGTTTTTCTGGGGCAGCCTTGAAAGTCCCAGGAGTGAAGTTGCCATCTGTCCTTTATATTAAAAGAATCTTCTGTATTGTATACCTGATGTGCTTGTCCCAGAGATAGATGTTGTTAATTAAAGGACAGCATTTGTCCTTTATCTGAAATAAATCTTCTCTCTTGCCTGAAGAACAGTTTCCCAAGCCTTAGGAAACAGGTAAGGACATTCTGCCCAGGTGTTTACTAAAAGTCTTTGGTTCATTATCTGTCCCTCCGCATTCGCTAGATCCGACGTGTAGACTAGGAAATTATTTGCTTTTTGTTCTTTGCTTTTCTATTAATTCATCTATCAAGATTTTATATAGCTTTTTGTATGGGCTTTAGCAAATGAATATATCATATACTTACTGGCAATTAGTGACATTTTTTGTGAAGATTCACAAACAGCAAGTTTCCATACATTATCACCACACTGCATCTTTATGTAGTAGATGTGACAGCACCTGTATCCTCCAATGCCACCTCTCTACTTTGCAACTGCACAGTTTCTGTTCCTATACCTTGTGACCCTAGTAAAAGAAAAATGCACATATCTGTCTGCAGCAAACAGAGCCAGAGTTCTGCCAGACCATAGCTAGAATATATAGAGGGAGGAAGAAAACATCTTCCTCAACTTGCTCTATCCATGTCTTGGGAAATTCAAAAAGTCATTTGGATCTGTAATATGAAAAACTACCTGGCGTCATGTGGCTATGGCTGCTATCTAACAGTGCGCTTGCCTCTGTCATTGTGAAACACAGAGGAGGTCCACCTTGCTGTGGACCAGCTTCAAGGAGAGGACAGAAGATTGCATCCACAGAGTCTCTAGACTGAGGAACACTTCCTGGGGGAAGAGATGAGGTGTGTCCAATGATTCTTTTGTTAGCAGAGAAGACCCTGAAATCTCCTGTGGCATATGATGAGAGTAGTGCATTGGACTTTAATTTTCTGGTGACTTAACAATCCAAACCAAAGCTTTGGTTTAATAGGCAGTGACTCCCATTTAAAAGAGAATCTAAATTAGGCACAGTTCTCCATCATTTTTTTTCTTAATCACACCAACTAGGAATAAGGCAGGTGACATAAGAGAGGGAAGCAGGCTTTGGCAAAAAGACAACAGGGGTGGTAGTGGCCTTGGCAAATAGCTATCTACAGGACAGTCACCTCCTAACTCCAAACAGTGGTTACCTTGTGGGGATCTGGGCCCAGGGTTGCAAATCCTTAGATTTTTCAGTAAACGCTGTGAATGTGAAACTTGGAGAATTTCGATGTTGGCAGATAATTCACTGTTTTTAAACAGTGCAGGCCAGATAAAACAACTGTAGTGTGATGTCCTTTATGGGCTGCTAGTTTGTATACACTAATTTATATAATGCAGTAACATAAGTGGGGATGTTCTAAATAATAACAATGTGGAAACATTTAAAAAATAGAAACTCAGCTCTAATTAGACAACTATTAATATTTTGGGTTATTTCTCTTTAAGTCTTTGTTTACTGGATTTTCATTTTATATGCATGTTTTAAAATAGTTGTAATCATAGGAGCCTGTGATTTTTTTTTTTTTCACTTATCATTTTAGGCAGTTTCTTTGTATTCCATCAGGGGAATGTATCACCATATGCCAGATCATTTCCTTGTTGTTGAACATTTAAGTTGCTTTGATTTGACATAATTATAAGTTATGCTAGAATTACATATTTGTTTATACTACTTTTTGCTTATTTTGGATTAGTTCCTTAGAATCTGAAAGGAAGATTACTAAGTCAAAAGTTATGAGCTGGGCATGGGAGCATGCACCTGTAGTTATGGCTATTTGGAAGGCTGAGGCGGAAGGATCGCCTGAGCCCAGCAGATTGAGGCTGCGGTGGCTGGGAGCTTGCCACTGCACTCCAGCCTGTGCGACAGAGTGAAACTCCAACTCAAAAAAAAAAAAAAGTTATTACTGTTTTTGTGGCTTCCAATACGTATTGCCAAATTGCTTTCCGAAAGTGTTGCACTGATTTACACTGCAATCAGCAAAGTATGAGTATGCACGTTTTCATATATCCTTGCAGCATGGTTATATTTTAGAGAGCCCACCCCCAAAAAATTGATAGGTGAAAAGTGGACTTCATTGACATTTGAGTTTGCGTTTTTTTGAGGTTTTCCCATAAATCTGTTGACTAATTGTGTTTGTTCTTGTAACATCTGTATTTTCTAAGGCTAAATGTTGTTGGGTTTTGTTTGCTTTTTGAGTGTCTGTTTTTAAGTTCTTTTTATAACAGTTGAAAAATAATTTGGGAAGAACCTCCTCGTCAAGGCCTTCCTCCAGGGGACTCCCTATCGCAGCAGTGCTACAGCTGCTACTTTCAACTGTGCATTAACTTGGAGCTGAGCCAGGGCCTAAGCAGGATCCCCTTCCTGAAGAGGGGCTCTTGTGTGTTTGGTGAACCACACGCTCAGGGCTGTATCTGCCAATATGTTTTTGGCAGAGCCATCTGATAAAATCCCATCCGCACAGTTCTGTGAAATGCAGTCATAAATTTGGATGATGATTACCTGATGCCATTTTTTGGTAACAACTAATCTCCATGTCTTAAATGGTTTTTGTCCATTGCCTCCCCACTTCCCTCCTTCAACACTTGGCTTGGTACATGTTCTAACTACAAATGGTAGGTAATCTGAGTTTCTTGTAGCATGGTCTAGTTGAAAGGGCATTGAGCCAATAAGATGGAGACAGGGGTTCTATTATTGGCTCTGCCCCGTGTTTAATAATAACTTAACCACAACAACAGATATTTTCCTGTGCTGAGATGCTTTCTAGCATTCTTCATATGTTCTTAAATCCTCATAGCAATCCAATGAGGTAGGCAATATGAGTGGAGACCCAAGAAAACCTGGAATTATTTTTTGGGAAAGCAGATCCCTTGTAGTACAGGATTCTCCAGCTAGGTAAAGTGTTCTAGGAACCCATTGGTATCAGTGTATCAGCTAGCATTGTGAGAGGCTGCGTTTGGCTTCAGTAAATTTTTTTGGAGATTTTTTCAGTGTGTTTGCCCATTTTACGATAGATTATTTGCAAGTGCTCCTGCCCATACTGTGCTGAGTGTTCAGCAGTTTTTGACCAAAAGTGGTGTAACACTTGTGCCCCACCCTCCCTATTCACCTGATCCCGCCCCAAGTGACTTTTTTTTGCTTCGTTTGATGAAAAAAGTTCTCAAAATGTTTTGTCGATATGAAAGAGGTGAAGCAAAGAACAGCAGAAGCACTAAAAGGCATCAAAATTGAGGAGTTAAAAAACAGTCTTGAGCAGTGGAAAAAGCATGTCGATAGGTATATTTCATCAAACCAAGAGTACTTAGAAGGTGACTGAAGTTTAAACATGTAATAATAAATACACAAATTTTATAAATAAATTTTGGGTTTTTGGGGGTTCCCCTCTTATATTATTTCCATTTAGGTGAGGAAACCAAGGCTCAGAGAGATGAAATACTTGTCCAGTGTCACATGTTATCTCTGATGTAAAGTGAGTTTTTTATTTCTATAGATCTCAGTCTTCCCGTCTGCAAAATGGATGGAGTTGCTTCTCTTTAACTCATAGTGGTGTCATGGAACTAAAATAATGTCATATATATATTAAGTAGCATTGAGTATTGAAATCAGGACATATAATAAATTAACTAGATCACACCTCTGGCACTCAGCTTTTTCATTCATAGAATGTAGGAACCCAACCAGATTCATTTAATTGGTTACTTATAGCTATAACATTTCCTCACTGGTGATACTCAAATCTTGGTGAAAAAAGCCTATGTGGTTCCCAGGGGCCGCTCACACTGCACAGGAAGTCAGCTCTGCTCTCCAGCTACATCTATCCCTCTCAGCCAGTTTTTTTTGAGTTGCCCAGGTTGGATTGCAGTGGGACACTCATGTCTTAGCACAGCCTCAACCTCCTGGACTGTGGTTATCCTTCCGCTTCAACCTCTCGTGTAGCTGGGACTATAGCTTTGCGCCTTAACCTCTCGTGTAGCTGCAACTCCAGCTTTTCACTACCAAGCTCAAGCCTGGCTAATTTATATGTGTGTATGTGTGTGTGTGTGTGTGTGTGTGTGTGTTATATGTATATAACAGATGTATATGTTATATATATGTATATGTTGTAGAGATGAGTTCTTGCTATGTTGCTTAGGCTGGTCTCAAACTCCTGGGCTCAAATGAACCTTCAACTTGGCCTCCCAAAGTGCTGGAATTGCAGGCATGAACCACCATGCCTGGCCCTCAACCAATTTTCTTAGGATGGAAGTGCAAACTTTTAGGAAGAAAGACTCCCACTCTTTAGTATGCAGAGAGAATACAGGGAAATTCTTATAATGGAGTAGTTGAAGTATCAATGCCTGCCAGCCGCTTTAAAGCCATATGAAACTGTTTACTTTGGCTCTGGGGATATTGTGACCTCTTAAAACATAAAAAAGGGAATATGCCCTATTTCTTTTTTCTTTATACTTAATCCTCAGGTAGGAACTTAATTAACCAAGGTGGTTAATGGAGGAAGTAAGGAAGTGAGTCAACTCTAGGCAGAAATATATCCAGGTTTATTTGCATATGTACCATTTTAAAAACTAGGGGTTCAGGATCCCATATGGCTCTTAGTCTCCTAAGCAAAGATCATCAGCTGTAGACGAGAAGCAGGTGGCCTGGCACAGAGAGCAGAGGTTATTTTTGCTGCTGGGCTCCCGCCATTTCAGAGTTTAACAGTGGCAAGACTGCTCAGCTGGAGGCTGACCCCAGATGCACTCTCCTTGTTGGGGATGGAGCTGACCCATGTTCGCTACTGGAAGTAAATTTCATCAAATCTAGGTCACAGTTAATGCTCCCGGAAAATCTCCATCTACACTTATTTCCATTGGCTACTTAATTGCTGCTACCAAATCTGATTCATTTGGAGTTAAGTAACAGCCTTAATTGTTCCCCCATCGTGGATGGCTCTTTAAAGCCTGTGATGATGATATCTTGGCATTTTCTTTTAGGTCAACACTAGGGCAACAGGTTGAAAAGGCCTAGTTTTGAGGGTGGTGTTACAGACCAGGAGTTTGGAAACCTGGAATCTACTTCTGGCCCCACCTCTCCCTAGGGTTCAGTCTCACTGTTTCTAATATGAAGGGATTTAGACTAGGTCAGGAATTTCAAATTCAAATGCCAAGGGGCAAGTAACAAAAGAAGTGGGAAGGGGGAAGGTAAGAAGAGGGATAGTGCCAGGTGTGGTGGCTTACACCTATAATCCCAGCACTTTAGTAGGCTTAGATAAGAGGATTGCCTGAGCCCATGGGTTCCAGACCTGCCCAGGTAACTTGGCGAGACCTTGTCTCCACAATAAATCAAAAAATTAGCCAGGTGTGATGGCAGATGCCAGTAGTTCCAGCTACTTGGAAGGCTGAGGTGAAAGGATCACCTGAGCCCAGCAGGTTAAGGCTGCGGTGGCAGTAAGGCTGCCACTGCACTCCTGCCTGGCAGGAGTGAGAGAGACTCCAACTCAAAAAAGAAAAGAAAAAGAAGAGGAATAGTAACTGGAAAGGCACAAAGGATCTTTGGGGGTGGGGGTGAAAATGCATATCTTGATTGGGTGATGGCTACCTGGCATACACATTTTTAAAAACTTATGGAACTTATACTTAAGATCTATCCATTTTACCATGTATAAAATGAGTGAAAATGAAACTGTAGTAAACTGGAGAGTAGACACCTTACTTAAAGGGGGCAGGTTGAGCTTTGGTCAATGGTTTTTCATTAGAATATGGGCCCAGTGTTGCTACATTTTCTTTTTCTTTTTTTTTTTTTTTTTATTTGGAGTCTCACTCCGTCGCCCAGACTGGGGTGCAGTGGCACACTCACGGCCACCCCAGCAGCCACCTGCTGGGCTCTGGCAAGCCTTCCGCCTCAACCTTCCAAGTAGCCAGAACTACAGGCACGCGCTACCACACCCAGCTAATTTATTGTAGAGGTGAGGTCTCACCAATTTGCCTGGGCTGGTCTTGACCCTGCGGACTCAGGCAATTCACTTGCCTTGGCCTCCTAAAGTGCTGGGATTACAGGCTGAGCCAAGAAATTCAGATAGATATGAAATCATAGGATGTGTAGATTTATGGGCCCTATTTGACCAAACAGAATACCAATTTGTGACCTCTTAACTCAGGTCTTCTTAATTTGACTCTAAGGATCATTTTTAGCTCCAACATTGAATGATTCTAGCTTACAGTGAGACTTTGAACAAAAAAATTAAATTTGTCTGTCCCTCAGTTTTTTCACCTGGAAAATGTTGATAATGCATGACTAATCATGCAGGGATCTGATGAAGAGCATATGAGGTAATTTGTGTTAAAAAACCACTTTGAAACATGAATAGGTAATGTATAAATGTAAGACACTATTACCTTTTTATTTTAAAATTTTGTTTACATTTTTAGAATTGCTATTGTTCAGAATTGAAGAACTGAGCTCTTTAAAGATGGCTAATAAAAACATCAAAAATTCATCATGAGTAAATTCCTTGCCTGCAAATGATCATGCAGACTTTTCATTATCCATAGAGGGGAATGTTTCTGTTGTATGTGACAAAAAGAAAAGGCGTTTCATTTGTATAGCTGCTCATATAAATTGCAAAAACTCTGAGAGCCGAAGTCCAAGGTACAGCAATAGCATATAAGGAAATGAAGTTGATGCTATATTAAAGATTCCTTGTCACATGCACTCACTGCCTAGGAGTCGGAATGCTCCAGCCTTGTCACTGACATTTTGTGAACAAGCAGCCTGTATTGGATGGTGATAAATGGATTATCTTAAATGTCATTCTGCACAGTTTTAGAGTTGCAAGGAGAGTTTTGATATTGAGTTGTTGGTTAGTATATTCTATCCCAATCCTTTATGATGAAATAATGTCCTCAAGTTACATCCAGAAATGTCAAAGTTGCTTATTTCTTCAATCACCCGTAGCAATGTTTCCATTACAAGATATGCAGAGAAGATTGTATAATAATGTCAAACTATTTATAGAAACGTTTCCTAGGAATCTCTACTCTCCTTGAGTTGTTTGTGTATTTAATACTAGAGATTTGTTTTTATATTTATATATGTTTTTCTATTTCTAAATTGACTTCAGCTGGGGATTTATACTTTAGTTTTTATATAGAGCACATTTAAAAATTGACAATATTTGCATTTGAAAACTAAATTCAAGGGCCAATCTGGCTCTTTTAAAATATAAAGATTCACTTAATTTGGCTTTGAATATTATAATTTTTGGTGCTGTATCTGCGCATTAAACATTATAAGGGTATTCTATTCATAATAGATTCTAAACCTGCTGTTCATTTAGTATAAAGCATTATGCAATACTTTGCCGGAAAAGGTTTTATTATTTATGCTAATTTATGCATTATTTCATCTTTAATATTTCTTTGACACCCCAAATTTAATAAAATTATTAGTACTACACAGAATTTAGTCATTTGTATAAGGATGTGGTCCAGTGGATTATATAAAAATATGCACAAAGAAGATTTTGAAAGTATGTCTCAAGTTTTACTTGGCAAAGTTATTCTAAATATTGGCTTTCTTACCTAAAGATAAGATCTTTCTAGACACAAATATTGAAAATAGTCAATTTGTCTATACATAGCGACTTCCTCCAGCCTCTCTACACTACTAATCTTACCCCCACATCCTCCTTTATAGTCCTTAAAAAGGTACATGGAATTTGTATTTTAAAAATCAAAATAATATAAATAATATTAGATTGAACCATATAAGATTACTGTTTTTGTGGAGCACAGCAGTCACATATCAGCATTTTTATGTGGCTCACCCTAATAGCTAATATTTATATTGTGTTTACTGTATGTCAGACATGCACTGGACATACATGAATTTATTGATTGATTACACCAACACTATGGGTAGATACTATTATAACCCCCAGCTTACAGATTAAAAAGCTGAGTCACAGATTAATTTAGTAACCGTCAGAAGCATGCAGGCTACCACCAGAGTCTTTGCTTTTAGTCACTATTCTATGCTACTCTCCAGAAAAGCAAAGTTCCCTGGCTCTCCTATGATATCTGTCACTCTTCACTGCAAAAAGTAATGTGGACTTAGAGTCTGTAATACTGGGTGATCTATCACAGAAACAAAGAACTGGGTATCACATGTTCTCACTCGTAAGTGGACCTTGAACATTTATTGTAATACTGTAGGAAAAGGATTGGCAATAGTGGGAAACTGCTAGGGGAGAGGGGGCAGACATCATCAACAAGGTTACCTGCATAATGAACAATTGTATACGTAACTCTGAATTGTACCCCACATCTTTAAAAGTAAAAATAGAAAAAAAAGTAATGTAATCATCTTGGTGTTTATCCTTTGAAATCTTCCTCTTACACCAACAGGAAATACACAGTATTTTGTTCTTTTTATTATTTTCAATACAATATCTTAATTTCTTCCTTTCTTCATTCTTTCTCTTTATTTTTTACAAAAATTTTATAATCTGTTATAGTCTTACACTTATTTTAAACTGACTTAGAAAGCTATTCATATATTCATATTAACACATGGAAATCTAACTAATTCCTTTTGGCAGTTACATGATATACATAATATGTATGGTAGGTATATCCTACTTTATTTAAATATTTTGCTATTGATGATGTATGAATTCTTTGCATTACAAACCATATTGCAATGAATGCCCTTTTTCATATTTCTTGGGAAATGTATGGGATATTTCTCTAGCATAGATCCCAACAAATGATATTAACAATGTCTGTACATTTAAATTTTTGCCACTTGTCAAATAGCTTTCTTTAAAAGCTATACTAACTTATATTACTGTTAACTCTTGTATGGAAAATTGGTATAAATTTATCAATCTTATTTTTGCCACTTTGATAGTTAGAAAATTCTGTCTCATGGTTATAATTTGTATTTTCCTATTAGTGAGCATTCATATTCTCATGGTACACTTTAATTTCTTCTTCTCAAATTGCCTGTTCATATCCTTTATGCCTTTTTTCTGTTAGGTTGTTTATCTTTCTTTTATTGATTTGTAGTTCTTCATATGTTCTAGATGTTCTCTTCTATTATATATGTTCTCTCAGTCTGTCACTTGTTTTTTGTTTAAATTTTATTATGTCTTTTATCATACATGTCTTAATATAGTATTCTTTTCATATATTCTTGTACAATGTGTTATTCTTTTTCTTTATAGTTTTTGAACTTTATATCTTTTTTAAGACCAACTTTCTTACTCTGTTTTAAAAAACTTGATTTTTACTGTATTGTGATGCTTTCATAGTTTGATTTTTAATGTTTACCTCTTTAATCCACCTGTACTTTACCTTTGTGGCTGATTGTTAGGCAGAGATTAACTTTATTATTAGTTTTTCAAATGAGTAGCCAATGGGTACAACACCAACTATAGAATAAACCATCCTTCCCTCCATTGATTTGAAAAAATACTTTTTTCTTTTCTTTTCTTTTCTTCTCTTTTTTTTGCATCAAGGTCTTACTCTGTCCCCTAGGCTAGATTGCAGTGGCAGATCACAACTCACCGCAGCCTCAACTCCTGGGCTCAGGCAACCCCCTTTCTCAGCCTCCTGAATAGCTGGGACTACAGGTGCATGTCACCACGGTCTGTTAATTTTTTTATTTTTTTGTGGAGACCAGATCTCACTATGTTGCCTAGACTGGTCTTGTACTCTTGAACCCAAGCAATTCTCCCACCATGGCCTTCCAGAGTGCTGAGATTACAGGTATGAGCCACCACTCCCTGCATGAAAAGACACTTGTCAAATTCCCATATGTTTACTTGTCAGTCTCTGCACTGTGAATTCTGTTTTATTTTTATTTTTTACTTAATTACCAAAATTTTCTGTTTTGATATGTTGTAGGGCCTGCTTTTCTCTATTTTCTTTTTTTAGAGATTTCGTTAGCTGTTTTCGTGCTTTTTTCTTTCAGATACATTTTAGATTCAGACAGTCAAATCCATTAAAAATTTTAAATTCTGTTGTCATATTTATTATAAATTCATTGAAGGTATAGGTTTACATGTTAGAGATATAGATTTGCATGCTAGAAACAATATTAAGTCTACTTTTCCATTGACATGTTATATATCTTCATTTATGTCATCTTTTGGGTTCTTAAGTGAATTTTTAAAATTTTCTTCACATCTTCTTATGATTATTTTTAGACATTTAATTGTATTTGTTTCTGTTGTAATGGAATTACAGGTATGTAGGGTAGCTGTTGATTTTTTTTTATATTATCTAGTTACTTTACTAAGTTGTATTAGTTCTAGTAGTTTTTCATTTGATTCCCTTGAAATTGCTAAGTAAGTAATCAGTTCATCTAAAATAACAATGATGCTGCCTTTTTCCGACACATATACTTTTTTTATTTGTCTTTTTTCCTGTCTTAGCTGAACTTTCTAGAGTATTCTTAAATAATAGTAAGGATAGTAGGCATGCATATATTTTTTCTGTTGTTAATTAGAATGCTTCAAATGCTTTATGATTAAGCTTGAGATTTGTTGAGATTTTTGGTAAATACCCTTTATTAAGTAAAGGAATTTTTATTCCCTATAATTGGTATTTCATTTTATCAGATACTGTTTTGGTGGGAGGAGGGTATCTACTGAGATGATCGCATGGTTTTCTCCTTTAATTTTTTCATGTGGCATATTATATTGTTAAATCCTATACTGTTGAACCATCCTTGTACTTCTGAGATAGAACTTACTTGGTCCTGATGTAATAGATGCAGGAACTTGATTTGTAGGAATTTTATATGGTATTTATGGATGAGATTTTTCTATAGAGGCATGTTCTAATGCTTTCTGACCCTAGTTAACAGGTCTTAATAGAACTCATGCTTTCCTAACTTTTCTGTGAAGTTAACCCTTTTGAAGTTTGTCTGAGACTTTGGGCCAATTTAACAGCACGGCTTTTGCATGCAACTTCCCACGTCTTTAAAGTTTGTTTATATTTATAACTTTCCAAAAGAAAGGCGTTAGTTTGCTCTTTCAACTTTTGCCTCCCAACTTCTTTATGGGGAAAAAGTATAATTTTTTTTTGAAGTGTGAATGATGCACCTTTATGAAACCTGTAATTGCTACCTTTCTTGCTCTTCATTCTTGTTCTTCCTTCTTGCTCTTTGTTCATTCAAGTTATAGTTTTATTTAGTCCTAATTTATATAAAATGTTCCCCTAGAGATAGATATTTATTATGTTATAGAGAAAACAGTGAGTTTGGAGAAGACAACATTGTGTTGTTTTATGCAGTTATGTCACCTGTGGCAAATAACACTAATCTCAGCTGGGCACAGTAGCTCACACCTGTGATCCCAGCATTTTGAGAGGCTAAGATGGGAGGATTGCTTGAGCCCAGGAGTTTGAGACCAGGTTAGGCAACATAGCAAGATGTCGTCTCTACAAAAATTTTAAAAATTAGCTGGGCACAGTGGTGCATGCCTGTAGTCCCAGCTACTTGGGAGGCTGAGGAAGAAGGATTGCCTGAGCCCAGGAGGTTATGGCTGTGGCGAGCCATGATCATGCTATTGAACTCCAGCCTGGACAACAGAGTGAGACCTCAATTTAAAAAAAAAATTCACTAATCTCAGTGTATGTGTTCCTTTTGTATTTGTAGATAGCCTTCTCAACAGAGCACATCAAACAGTACTGTCAATTGATTGTCACTTGGAATATCGTGGCAACAGTATAGCTTGGTAACAAGGAGCCCTAGGCTTTTAGTCTCTAACTGGTAGTGCAAGAGCAAGCCGTTGCATAACTTAACCCTTTGCACCTGGATGTTCCCTCTGAGGGGATGTCATAAATCTAACAAGCCATCGGATGTCCCCTCCCAGGGAACATAAAGAGATTGCTGGTAATTTTACAGGACAAACTTATGCCAGTAGAACTTTTCAAAGATGTATGTTTCCTTGAAGTTTTCCATTCAAATTGCATGAGAAAGCAAATAAAGAGATGGAATATATACTGAGATATGATTGATCAGTTGAGAAGTGATTTTCAGGAATCACAAGTGCATTCTTCCACATTTTCTTCTAACAACAGACTGGACAATATATTACTTGTTATTAATGTGGGAGGAAGAAAATGAGACTATATTGTCTGCTTGGCTAGAAAAACACCAGGTGGAAGACATCAAACAAATTACTGTTGCACAACAAGTATCCATGAACCTGCAATGCATGTCAGTGACTGTTTCACATGTTAGAAAAATACAAGATATACAATTTTGATTTTTTTGGTTACAAATAAGTTCCTCAATGTCCAAAGTTTCATTATAAGCCAAATATCACTATAATAAAGTAATTGGTTCCAGTGCTATACTACTTAATATGAAGTGATTCATTTTTTACTATTTCGTAAAGTGCACCAAGTTGCTGGTAGATGATCTGCGAGATGTCTCTGAATGCAAAGGGTTAATCTTAGTTTCCACAAGTATACAATGAAGAGGTGAAAAGGGTGATCTCTAATTTTCTGTGTTAAACATTTTTTGATTCTGTTTATACATGCTCCTTCAACATTATTTCAGGATGCAACATTGTTTCAAGATTTGTAAATCTCCACTGAACTGTGTGTTTGTAATTTTATTATCGCCATTTTGTTGTGTTCTTGCTCAATTTTATGTTTTTGAGATTTTGAATACATCTGCTCTTTAGCTAATTTTTCTTTTGTTGCTTAGTACTTTCTCTTACCTTAAAAATTAATAAGTGCTTATTGTAGAAACTTTGAAAATTAAGAAAAGTACAAGAAGAAAATAGAAATTACCCATAATTCTACTACCCAGGAGGTTAACATTTGGTATGTGATTAGAAATATATCTGTACTTACAATTTGTATACTCTTTTTCACAGAATATTATTTTATCACTTATTACACATTTCATTGAAAAATAATTTTCCTCAAAACATACAATAATTTATCATAGCTCTAGTTTTTCTCTTTGAAATATTGATAGACATCCTTTTATACGAATCTTTGACACTTTCTTGAACAGATTTTTAGATATGGAATTACTAGGTGAAAGAGAATACATTTTAAGAGATACATTTGTTAATTCCTAACAAATTACATGTTCTTGATTAATATTTGTGAAATGAATGTTTGAATAAAACATTGCCAGTTTGATTTCTAGAAAGATGTACCATTTACAGTTTCATCAAGAGTTTTTGAGAAATGCCCCTCTCATGTTTGGCAGCATGGACTGTTACATTTTAAAGTATTTTTTCCAATTTTATGGGCAAAAAGTAACATCTCATTTCTTTATCACTACTGTAGTTGGACTTTTTCATGTTTTCAGCTGTGTGTGTGTGTGTGTGTGTGTGTGTGTGTGAATTTCTTGCCTTCTACCCATTTTCTCCTTCCTTTTGTGGCATACATGTTAATTGTTAATAGCTGCAATGGCAGTGAGCCCATTTTCAAAGTGTTGCTACATAATTTACAATTACACCTAATTTTGGGGGTAGAATCCCAATTCGGAAGTCAATGAGAGAACTAAAAAATCTCTGTATGTCTTTTATTGCTTTACTTTCATTAACTCTGCTTTCCTAGATTACAATCTGTAATTAAGAAGTGCTAGTCCCCCTAGCTAACTCTTATGGTTATTTTTGAAGCTCTTTGGATGCTTGTATCCTTCCTGAGTAGCTGTTTTGCCCTCTCCCTGGGAGCTTATTTGCTTCCATGGGAAGCCTTAAGTCAGAGCATCTCAGTAAGTCTGGTATCTGGATCTTAAAACCTGGCTTCTCAGTTTATGATGTTCACCAGTAAAATACTCATGGCTCTACATACCATGAAGAGAACCAGGCTTGCTGATCTCAGTTCATGTGTGGCCTTTCTGAGTCAAAATACAAAGAAGGTAGAACCAGTCCCACCCTTAAGTCTGGAAGAACTGGTTATTCATGAAGTGGAACCACCTGACTCTTAATTATTTCTGACTAGAGTTCCTTGATTTATTCTACACTTGTCTTACTTGTGGATATTGGGGTCATTTGAACAAACAGTTGTGAAATTAGTAACTAACCTCTGATTTCTGGTGAGATTGTTTAACAAACTTTTGTTACCTAGAAGCCAGAGTGGCTGGAAAGACACCTGTTGATACATTTTTCATGTTCAATACTAGGCAAACAGGTTGTAGCCTACCTATGGACTCCAGACTAAGGAGACTGACATAAGCGGGGAGAGGGACTAAAGTCCAACCCACACTCCCCTCTTCTAACTTAGGAGGTTTTGTAGGGGGTACCTTCTAATTTGCCCAAAGGTGCTGAAAAGAATAGCTGTGGCCCTGTGTGACAGTACATACAACTTGCAGAAGCACCTCTCCTTCCACACGGGTTAGGATACAGAAAGCTGTATATAAAACTATATAAACTGCATTAAGCAGCCATTTGGCAGTATAATCTGTTAGGGGCATACTTTTGCTCTAGTATTTAGGTTTGTTCTTATCGGTAAATCTGAATGGAAAGTTCTTAAGTTGGGATACTTCCAAAATACAAAATACAACTTTTTTTTTAAAAATGCAATATTGTTTTTTCCCAAAGTAGTCATAACTGATACAGGGTAAGATGCAAAACTACTTGCTCATACAGTTTGGAATGACAAAATTCTGAATTTTTATAGATTCGCATTGTACACAAGTGTAAACAGAGTATAGCCATCTAGATAGCATGCATTCTCCACAGTATTTTAGGCCTAGCGAGCCATTATTACATTTGGAGGTAAAGTTCTAATGACATCTAAAGGTAAAAATCCATATTCCCTGGTGTTCCCCAAATGATTGCACCAAAAAAAAGCAAAGCCGTTGACTCTCTTAAGTAATGTCAGTCAACATGAAGGAAAACCTGAAGCCTTTCTGCCTTAAGCCATTCGGAGCCTAATTTCAATATCTCCATCCTGGGCTTTGGAGAAAAAATCAGCAATGACTCACATCGCCCCACTCTGTTATTAGAAAGCATTATGGAGAAGATGTTGGCATGAATCTGAACCTTATTCGAGGTAAAGGCTAAGGGTAACATCCTCGTGAAAAGGAACCGTACACCTCCAATATACCTTTTTGGTCTGCTCAAATTTGTGACCGTGATGTAGTAGAGTGCTTTATGTGAAGTTTATGTTTTCCTTTTTCATGGTGTAAATTAAATATTGTGTAATTTTCATTAGGCCTTTTGTTCACATACCATAAGCAATGAACAGATGAAGAAAAGCTTGATGATAATCATGCACTTTAATGTTCTTATCAAGGTGCTTCTGTGGAATAGCTTGTCTTTAGGGTTCTGAGAGTCTTCATTCTCACACCAGATCCAGAAGTTACCATTATAATACTTCTTGCAAGAACTTGTTCATCCTCACTGGTACAAATTTATGTCTTCAAGCGACAGAATGCACAGAAATATTACTCTCTTGGAAGCTATACCCAAGAAACTTAGTTTTCTAACTGGGCTCTGCAGCTGTTGAAACTTCATCACCTTTCACCTGAATCTCTACTATGTTTTGCAAATGAGGAGCTGGTGAGAAAAATATGCAGCTCGAAGCTGGCAAAGTTTTAAGTGGGTAAAGCTTGTAGTGTTAAGATCATAGCCCTAAATTACTTAAGGGCTTCTGCTAACATGGAAATAAGACTCTTTACTGCCGAGAGATTGGGTATTCAGATAGATTTTTTTATGAAGGAAATAAATATTTCAACATGCAAACACTACCCAAGTGGGTAGTGATGCTTCAAAACAGGGTCAGAGGTCAGGTTTTTTCCTGTTTGCTTTTTGGGATGGCTCCAAGTTTAAAGGTATTATACATTACTACCAACCCTGAGCCTCACATGGTAAAGTAATTACTGCTAGCTAGTGCAAAATATGTACATTCATTTTTATTTCCAAAGATCCTGAGATTTCTCTCTGCGCTTTTTGTGGTCCTCATTATAAAAACTATATCATGAGGAGTGATGTTTTTTCTCCATCACAACTGTAAAAGAGTCAAGCTGAAAATGCATGCCTGATCAACTTTTTTAACAAACTTAATTTTGGAGGAATAAATAAGAATAGAATGTATTTATTCTTAGAGAGTAGTATGGTTCATCTTTATAGTTTGCCTTTAAAACATGCAACAGACCCCTAGGGTATTAGATAATTTTTAGAGGAGACGCTGACCTGGTGGTCAGCCAATCCGAGTGAATTTGGGGCCCAGGATGTCTTCAGGCAAGCATAAGGATGTGTGGCATACATTGTTCTGAAACTCAAACACTGACTCAGTGGAGTGTCTGTTGGAATTGCTAAACAGTACTTAGAGTTTCTGAAACCCTTCTTTGCCTTCAAGTAGGGAACATAATTATTTTCAGGGCAATTATTTAATCATCACCAAAAACAACACAAGTGGTCAGCTCCAGTCTCTACAGGAGCCAACAGGTAATGTCAGTGAGTGAAGAGGGGTAGGTGTAGTACCAGAGGGCGTTGTGGGAACAAGAAGCCCCTGATCTAGAGAGGACAGCCAGCACTCGCCTCCAGCAGACTATTGGCATGTTATTTAAAGAAGCCAGAAATCCAGATATTTATATGAAATGTACTTACGTAAAAATTGTGGCAACTGGTAAAACTCTGTTTGAAAACATACTTGAGGGCTGGCTTTGTCCTGCAAGCCACAAGTTTGTGACTTCAGCTTTCAAAAATTGCAGAAGGTAGAACTGGGTGCTTGGTGGCAAACAGTGCCTTTCATTCTCCAGGGGAGGTGGTTGTAGCCTGGTGCATTGCAAACAATTACTGATCTGTGACTTAAAACCTATTGTGAAGAACACAGAGTTATTTGGAAATTGAGGGCAACTTGTCTTATTCGTGTCAATTCTTCTTAGTGACATAGCTCCTTTGTCAAGGCCAACTTTTGTAAGGAAGTAGAGTTGCAGAAAAGTTTATGGGGCATAGCTGCCGCAACTTGCTGTTCTTGCTAACTTTTACCCATCATAAACTTTCTTCCTCCTCTGTCCCAACACCTTTGGAATGTGATATTCTTTAAAGTACATTCTGAGGCAGGACAAAATTCACGTTTCCTTTCTCAGAGCTCTTAAGCATCGACAGAAGATAGCATTCAGACTGCAGTCAAACAGAGAAATCATCGCCTAATGTGTAGTTTTCAGTAATGACTGGTTTAATAATGCTTGGATAGACAAGACCTTGACTAAGCCTGTGATATTGTAATATGATTATTTTAATATTGATTCTTTCGGTTTCTTTTGGGTTGTCCAGCTGTCACTTTTTCCCTTGGCACCTAAGGCTTTTTTGGGCAGCAAGTATAATGATGGAAATTGTTTGTTTTTCAGGGCAGAGAGGAATGGTGGTGTGTAAAGAAATTACAATGTGTCCTCAGCTGCCATTGATGTCCTTCCAAATGGGTGAAGTTTAGTTTAAAACCTGCCATTAATTCCTGGCCTCTGGCTAGAGTGGTTACAAGGTTGCCTGTTTGTTCCAGTGCTTGCAGGGAGGGGCTTAAAGGAGAGAAGGGTGGCAATTAGTCAATGACATTTATGACCCATTTATAAAATACAAATGAAATAATTGGTTACAAAATCATGGCAAGCCCTCACTTGTCTTTTACAAACTTGTTCTCAACACATTGTGAAACTTTATGAACATTCTTTGCAGACAGTGAACAGCAGCCAGTCTGAAGAGACCAAGCCAAAGCACTCAACCCAAAACTAGCGATGGCATACACGAGTCTCAAAGTATGTTCTCTCTTCTCTTCTCAAATAGCCTCATAGTTGTTGTAGATCCAGAGGCAGAGAATTTGTGGATTCCTCAGACAGGAGGGGATCATCACAGTTTTGGGGTAGGATGACCAGATATAAAAAAAGAAAAACAAAATATTTCCCACGAATGCATGGGATCCCTTTAGGGTCTTTGCTAAGATTTGAATACCATGCATTTATAAAAGAAGAATAACGGAGAGGCAGTGTACACATTGGCAGTCCCTTCCTTCATCCCCCATTAAAAGACTGTGTGAGGTGACCCACATGTGGGGCCTGGGTGATTTTTCTGTTTTTCAAATCCCCTTTCAGTTCCCTGCCTCTAACTCTTGGTCTTTTCATCCTTTCCCACCTCCTAGAGAGAGGACGTTTGCTGAATAAAATGAAACGGAAGGGAGAAGCCAATTATATTTTTAAAGTCAGGTATATTGGGGATATAATTTGAAGCTAACTTTTAAAAGAATTTGGTCATGTCTTTGATGAGAGAGGTGCTTGGATTATGCTAGATTAAAAGGTGTACCCCCAGTTTTAGGAGAGGTGCTTCCTTTAGTTTTTAAAAATTATTAAACATTTCAAGTTCTTGATCAAAAGCAGCTAACTGGATTGAAGTCTCTTATTTTCGGCACTCCTGAGCAAAATTCAGAAAAACTGGCTGGGCTAGTTTAGAGAAGAAAGCTAACGTGGGAGTATTTTCATCATGCATTCCTACTCTAAATCCTTTGCTTCTGGTGATAGACTCTTCTAATTTTGAAATAAGTTTACATTGCACTAACACTCCGTAAGTTCAATTTTCTTCTCATTCTGTTTAAAATAAGTGCCACAATCACCAAATGCCTGAAATTCACTTTAGTTAAAAGTGATTTAAATAGAAAGGGACAAGCTAAGAATGGATATTACCCAGCAAATCCAGGTTAAACACATTCGAGTTTTTCCAGAGCACACTGTTTAGGATTTCAGCTTCCTGTTCAGCCATCTCAGACCGGCAACATGGTGCTTTCCCTGCTCCTTTGTGAGGACTAACCATGTGTTCCCTTCACTGTGCACCAAAGCCAAATATCATCCCAAATGCTCTGGATCCCTCTGACGAGTCTTTGTGTGGCACACAGGAAGGGATGGGTCATGAATATGCAATCACGGGCATGTAATGTTGTCTTCTGCTAAAAATACTAAAAGGGTGCTCTGATCTCAGAGTTGGGAGCTGATTTCTGATTTCAGCCTAGACAGGTCTGCTTAAAACTATAATCAAGCTGATTGTATTGCCCTGGAATTCTAATTTCCAATTTAGGGTTTTGCTATATAATCTCTAGTAGAGTGTGTCTAATCTTCATGAAACCCAGAGTCTTTATATAAACTCTGTGGATTTTCTTCCCTATGTCTAGGCTGAGCTGCGCTGTGT
Source organism: Tarsius wallacei (assembly GCA_963574415.1). Taxonomy (NCBI): domain Eukaryota; kingdom Metazoa; phylum Chordata; class Mammalia; order Primates; family Tarsiidae; genus Tarsius; species Tarsius wallacei. Next base: position 28,188 of record CAUYQG010185735.1, read on the forward strand.
CTTTAGACTGAGCTGTAGAGACATTAAATTACTGAGTAAATGAAGGCAGTGTTGTTATGTCACTCTGTCTTTTTGAAAGACCAACTCAAATTCTGTCTGCTGTAGCTTTGATCCTTTTCATTTAATTCTAAGTACACTTGTTATTATAGTAACTGTTGTTTGTATGTTATTTTAGCTTTTTACTTAAGTAGCTATTTAGCAATTTAAATGAAAATGTAATTAGGTTACATCTGTTTTACATGCATGTAATACCACGCAGATGTAAACTTCTATTAAAGCCATATTTTCTCTTTGGCAAGAAAAGGCAAAAACAAAATTGCACCAACCATTGGAATACGTCTTGCTCTTAAAATAAAATTTTAAAAAGTATATACAAAGTGCTATGCCATTGTATGCATGGTGTGAGAGTACATCACTTTGATTTTTTAAAAAGTAAAAAATTTTAAAAAGGAAAAGCACCTTATAATTTATCTGGATACAATATTTAAAATGATAGTATAGCTGTCCTCATTCTATGGGTTTGTGCACACAGGGATACACACTCATCTTCACATCATAAACACTGGTTCTTCTAGCTTCACATATAGTGGAAAGAGTCAAGGAGCAGCCCGGATTTTAACCTAGCTCTGCTTTAAACTGACTTTGGAAAAGCCATTTATTTAAAGCCATATTATTTAAGGAAAAAAAAGAATAATATTTACCCATCTTTTCTTATAGACTTATTATGAGGCTCAAGGGAGATAATGAGTGTACAGGTACTTTGAAAAGTACAAAATGTAATTGTTAGAGAGTATTATTAGTATATTAGTTTAAAAACAGCATGAACAATAAGTCCCCCAGATATTTCCACATTTTTGTGTGTACTATGGGAATTGAACTCAGAAAATTAATTCTCCTGTTTTGGGAACCATTGCCTCCCTTATAGCCTGTTAATAGGATTTATAAAACATCATTTCAGACAAAGTCATTTATCTTATTTGCTAACGAGACACAAAATTTGGACTGTCTGGAACCAGGTAACATTTTAAGAGTCGCCCATTTGTTCCATACATGATCGGCTTTTCAGTGCAGTCATTTTTAATGGTGGTTTTTATAGCGTCAATAAAAATATTTTCATATAATTCTTCCTTGTAAATATGGTTAAACTTTTAGCTTTCTGCTACTTGGTGACCTGTTAAATAACTTAATGTACTTTGAAATTGATTGTTCAGTGCCAAGACAATAAGAAGCCAGGAGGAGCCAGGTTTATGGCTTTTGCATTGGGGCCCCAAGTTGAGCTATGAAGAAAAAAATTTTAGCAGGGTTTGCAGCATCCACCTTTTCAGGGGTTTTTTTTTTTCCCCATCTGATTCTGAAAGAGGAAGTGTGGACTAAAATGTTTATTTCTCCTTCATGCCTGCTTTAAGAAGTTAGTATTTTAGATGGCAAGAAAAGGAAATATTTTACCAATGAAATAACATGACTACCATCTATTGAGCACTTAGTATATATCAAGTACTAGTTTAAATGCTTCATATATTATCTCATCTAATCCTTTAGCGCAAACCTACAGGATGATGTTCTATTGTTATCCCCTCTTTTACGGGTGAATAAATTGAAGCCCAGAAAGGTTAAGAATCTTTCCCAAGGTAACATAGCTAGTAAGTAGTAGAGCTGGGGCTTTAACCTTGGCAATCTGACACCAAGGCCTAAACTTTAACCTATTATGCTGTCCCTATCTCATATACTACTAGGGTTTTTGTTGTGGTGGTTGTTGTTGTTACTTCTTTGTTTATGGGTTTTGTCATCTGAATGAATGTCTATGCCCTGGAAAGAGTCGTAGGATATTCCCTCTGCCCTCTCCACCTTTTTCCGAATCTAAGAAACCTGTTTTTCAAAGACCTTGGTGCCATAAGAATGATAAGAAATAAGACAGGGTGCTCATGGTACTTACAGTTTAGTTAGTGAGGAGGGTAGGTAAGGGAGTATGCATAAATAAAATGCCAAGGAGGTTGACATACATGCTAAGTAAAGATTTGGCTGATATCCTCTGTGAGCACAGAGCAAAGATAAATCAAGGTAGGTCAAGTGAAGCTTCATTAGACGTAGACATAAAAGATTATGTAGGACTGTGATAAGCAAAGGTAACAGGAATAGAATGAACAGAGCCTTGGAGAAAAGAAAATGCAAGGTGGCCTATTGCAATAGTGAAGGCAAGACATGGTGAAAGCTCCCACTTGGGCATTGGCAGAGAGAACATGAAGCAGGAAATGGGATATTGCAAAGGCAGGATGATTGGATTTGGTGGTTGATTAGCAGTAGGGAGGGAAATAGTGAAGGATATGGGGATCTCTAGGATAGTAGTAATATTATTCATAAAAGGCAACTTGGATTTGGGAAACTCATGTAGTTAGGGAAGTAGAATCAGGTAGAAGGTAAGATCCTGGACCTTATATTCAGACAGTTCTGGGTCTGAATCTGAGTTCTATCACCTTACTGGTACAGATACTTTCAACAAGTCACTTGTTTCAACCCCAGTTTCCTCATCTATTAATATAAAATGGGAATAACCTTAGTACAGGTGACCATTGAACAACATGGGTTTGGACCGTGCAGGTCCACTTATAAAATAAGAACTACTCCAAGTGTGCCTGCCTCTCCTGCCTCCCCTTCCACCTCCTCTACCTCTTCCACTTCTTCCACTTCTGCCAACAAGACCAACCCTCTTCTTCCTCCCCCTTACCCTACTCAATGTAAAGATGAGGACAAAGACCTTTAGGCTGATTCGTTTCCATGTACCGAATAGTAAATATATTTTCTCTTCCTTAGATTTTTTAAATAACATTTTCTTTGCTCTGGTTTACTTTATTGTAAGAATACAGCACGTAATACCTATAACATACAAAATATGTGCTACTCGACTATGTTCTTGGTAAGGCTTCCAGTCAGTAGTAGGCTACTAGTAGTTAAGTTTTGGGGGAGTTAAAAGTTATACATGAATTTTAAACTGTGGGGGGGGTAGAGACTGGACACAGCAGAGGCAGGGCTGTCGCTTCTCACTTTCTATGGCCATTTATTGAGCACATATTATGTGTCTGGCATGCTATTACATGCTTTCAGTGTATTTTTAATGATTGAGTATAGGTTTCTGTTATCCCCCTTTGCTTTCACCCTGTAAATTAGACATTCATTTTTTTTCTAGAGTCCTTTTAGGCGTGCCAGAGGGAGTTGTATTCTTTTGTGTGTCTCTAACCCCTGTGTTGTTCAAGGTCGACTGTACTTATCTCATAGTGTTGTTGGAGATAAGTTAATACCTGTGAGGTGCTTAGCACAGTGTCTCCTAGAACTCATTCAATGAATATCATTTCATAGCCTCTTACTTTGGGTGAGTAGGCTTTTATCCTTATAGATGAGACTACAAAGTTTATGTAGGCGGAGTAACCCCCCAAAGTCATACAGCAAGGGAGGACTTGCAGGGGTGAGTAGAGACCCAGATTCCTGCCTCCTGGTGTAGTCTCTGTTCTGCTCAACTCCAGGCACCTCACTGCCTTCCTTCATACAGTGTCAGGCCAAGTCTTGTGGTGCTGTTATTTTCACCTTCCTCCCATAGAGACTGGACACAGCAGAGGCAGGGCTGTCGCTTCTCACTTTCTATGGCCATTTATTGAGCACATATTATGTGTCTGGCATGCTATTACATGCTTTCAGTGTATTTTTAATGATTGAGTATAGGTTTTTGTTATCCCCCTTTGCTTTCACCCTGTAAATTAGACATTCATTTTTTTTCTAGAGTCCTTTTAGGTGTGCCAGAGGGAGTTGTATTCTTTTGTGTGTCCTGTGGAATTTTCATGGCAATATAAATTGTATTTCTTGATGACTCATTCCTGCAGGAAGGCCACCCAAACATACCCTCTTCTGTAACCTAAATCTCAGTGTGTGTCCTTATTTTCTTTTTTTTTTTCAGGGTATTCAAGTTAAGCCATTAAGTAGGTAATACACTGTTAAGCCCAGATCATGGTGCTTGGGAAAACAACACGCAAGCCTCGTGATTAGCATGCACTGTTAATTGTTAAGCTGCTGATGCTGGTGTCTGACCTCGTAGCACTTGTGCTGTGACAGCTCTTTCACATTGATGAGGTAAATGAGTATCTGCCATGACGGCGGGTGAAGCCTGGACACAGTATCAGATCGTGTTTCACCAGGAGAACAAGACTGATTTATTGTGTTACATGAGGGAGAAGTGGACCCGGCACCACTGCACCCCATGCTTTTTATTCCCTTGTCTGCTAAGTATGCAAGCACAAACAGCTTTAACACAATTTTTTACCTAGAAAGGAGCCTGGGGCTGCATCCAAGTACATTTAACATATGAAAATTGAGCTGCTTTGAACTTGTATGTTTTTGATAACTGCTTGGTATGCTTCCTGGAGGATCACCTGTAGGCTTTTCTTTCCAAATCCTAATCCCTTTGATTGAGTGCCAGGACAGATAGCTCTCATTGAATAACTCCAGTCTCATAATTCTTCCTTCATTCAGAGTTGAAAGGGAACAGCTCCAGATTCAATAGGCAAATCCTCAGATTTAGCTAAAGTAATTCAAACACTTTAAAACTGAAATTGTTTTGTTCTAAAATAGGGTTCAGATGGGCTACTGAATGTTTACACAAGCTAGATGCTGCCAGGAATTGCAGGATGGGGACGAAAACCACACTTCTCCCTGCCTTCCCTCACCCCCCTTGCTGTCTCTGTGACCAAGGAGGATTAAAAGAAGGATGACTTTGAGTGTCAGAAGTTTCAAAGCAACCTGGCATGATTGTTTTTAAACGTGGGCATGAGAACATGCTTGACTCTTCTTGTTTTCTCTCCTCCGTAAAACCAGGTGGAACATGCCTGTCCTTTCCTCCCAACCCCCTTTCAGAGGAAAGAAAACAACCATGTTCTTTTTATCTTCACAAATGTGCCTGGTGGGTACTAATCTAAACTAGTTCAAGATGCTTTTATTTAGAGGAACGGAAGGTGCTGCAGAATTAGAAATAAGGTGGCATATGGGTCTCCTTGCCATGCTGCTCCTGAGCTCGCCGCCTCTCTTTTGTTTTTGTGGGTTTGGGGCACCTACCTGGATTTCTGCTGCAATCCCTGTTTCGGATCTTTTCAGAGATCATGTTTACTAAAAGATAATTCCTTTCTGCTGAACATCCTGTGTCTGTCCTATTTGGCCAGAGAGTGTTTCTGTTGGGAAAAGCCGTATTCTTTGTCTTTGTGCTTGGTGCCCTATTTCAGAAGGAAGCCAGAAAAGTCATTTCCATGTTCTGTGTGTGATTGGGCCCCGCACAGCTAATCAGAGTGGTTGTTCCCTCTGGGTTGAACAACTCCTACCCTCCTCTTGGCCACCAGATGAAGGGAAGGACTGTAACCCATTATTAGAGTGTTGAGGAGCTGAGTTTCCCACTCAATTTGAACTTGAAGCAAGACTAGGAGGTTTATTTCCCCCTAACTAGTTTTCTGCTTGCAAAATGGAGCTCCCTCACTAATCATTGCTACCAAGCCTTTGTAAAAATCATAGTCTGTTGGAAGTGAATGATGCTATGTGATCATGAAAAAAGTTCCAGACTGGAATTCACACTGTAAGGGAGGACACAAAATGATGTAGCAGTGATCCATGGGAATCTCATCTGAACACATTTTACAGACTCCTGTTGAACTCAGAGTTTTATCTAGGTCTGTACTAGGACTGACCCTCCTTAGCTTGTGAATTTTGACCATTGATAGTATCAGCTTATTAACAGCCTTGTTCATTAGATCCTTCCCCTGTTTCTCCTTTTTTCTTTCTCTCCCCGGAAGGTTTTTGTGACATAGTAATCATTTATAATTTTAAGATGAATTCAATAGGGCTTAAAAACAGCACTTGATTTTAATGGGTGCTGCTTAACCATAGAAAGATTGTGTCTGTATTGCTGTTGATTCTTACAACAATACTTTGGAACAAAAGTAGAAAGTTTATGACACATTTTATTATATTCCTAAATGTGAAAGAGGATTCTAATTTAGAAATAAGTGGCTATACTTTTTAATTCTTATTTAGCTTCTGTAGCTGTTTTAATATCCCTTTTATGATTGACTGGTCGATGTTTTAAAACAAGTTCTTCGGGGACTGTATGCCCATTAGTCCTTGGCAATAAAACCTGAACTTTGCTAAAATAAAACATGATGCCATGGAGCAATTAAGAAGAGAACTTTCAGGATGACTGTGAATATGAAATACAGTGATTTATATTATTAATGGATTTGGGGAAAACCAGCCCACCTCCTTTAAGCTCAACTATGTGTATTTGGGGGGTTTTATATTTTTAATTTATTTCTTTGTTTCTCTCCAGGCAGTAGGGGGTTCCACAGCAGCCTTTTAAGGTATACCAATCCTTCTTTGTAGCCTGCTATTTCTGAATATGAGCCTTTATTTTTTCATTTTATATGGAAAATGGGGTGATGTCACTTAGGAAAGCATTTTTCCCCAAAGTGGTTTCGGGAACCAGAACCTGGTGAAGTGTTATTTAAAAGCGATAACATCGTAAAGCTATGCTTTGTGCTTTAAATAATCGTAGGATTTACAGGATATATCCCTAACCTATTCAGTTTTATGGAAGGACAAAATACAGAGATTCATTTTATCATAGTTTCTTAGAAGCATTGAAATGCGGTTGACAGTTATTTCTCTAACATTATAGTAAGTTCTTTGTGTTTATAAACTTAGTTTGTAGTAATTTAGGAGTAGTTATTTAATTTGTAAATGGGATTGGCCTCTCTAGCCTCTGAAGGAAATAGTTCTTTTAATGCTCTGAGACTTTCGTGAACTCTCACTCAGTTGCCAACTCCAGGATCAAGTTCAGGTCTGCAAACTCCTCACCTGCCTTTCTAGCCTCCTCTTCCGCCTCCTCTCCTAGCAGCGCCCTCTAGCTCCCTTACTTCCCAGGGTGCATCTGCTCCAGAGCAGGTCCTGTGCCCTAAATGGTCCATGTGCTGAGCTTCTAAGCCCTCCTTCCTCTGTTCATGTTGTGTTCTCTCCATGGATTCCTCTTTTTTTTTTTTTTTTTGGAGACAGGGTCTCACTCTGTCACCCAGGCAGGAGTGTAGTGGCATGATCATAGTGTACTGCAGCCTCAAACTCCTGGGCTTGAGTGAACCTTCTGCCTCACCCCCTCCCTCCCCCAGTAGCTTGGATGACAGGCGCTCCACCATGTTTGGCTAATTTTTAAAAATTATTTTTGAAAGAGATGGGGTCCCACTGTGTTGCCCAAGCTGGTGTTAAACTCCTGGCCTCAAGCAATCCTCCTGGCTAGGACTTCCCAAGCACTGGGATTATAGGCCCGAGCCATCATACCTGGCCTCATGGGTTCCTTGTTTACCTTATCCTAGTCCCCAAAATTGTACCCTTCCTTTGCCTTCAAAGCACATGTTTCTTCTTCTAAGAGGACCTTTTGACTCAGTATCTAGGACTGCTTCATATAACCATGCAAGATATAGAAAGCATAGCCTGTACAGCTGTGTACAGCATCTCTATTGGAGTCCTTCTGCTGCCCACCAAATTGCCTCCATCCTCAGTCCATGTCCATTGCTACAGCTCTTCATTATTGCACTTATCATGTTAAGCTTGGCTGTTTGTGTATATATTTGTCTTCTTCCCTAAACAGTGAGCCTCTTGAGAACAGAGTTGTCTTAACTATCTTTGTGTTCAAAACTGCTACAAGGAGCTGCACAGTAACAATACAATGAATGCATGAGCAAATGTTGTCTTACCTTATATCAAGAAGGCAGGGAGGATCGCTTGAGCCCAGGAAGTCAAGCCTGTGGTGAGCTTTGATCATGCCACTGCACTCCAGCCTGGGAATGAAATCCTGACTTAAAAAAAATAAAGTAGTGTTGTACAGGTACTTCAAGTATCATGACCTGACTGCTACTGATGACACAATCTTGTTTTTTTGAAACGGTGAACATGCTTGAAAATTCTAAACAAGACCAGTATTGATTTCCTTAATTTATATGGCAGTTTAATCACATTTGCAAAGTCCCTTTTGCCATATAAGGTGACATTCACAGGTTCTAGGGATTAGGATCTGCATATTCTTGGGGACCATTATTCAGTCTACCACAAACAGGTAGAATTTTGTTTTGATCTGGGTGGTAGTAACAATAACAATTTTCATTTCATAGAAATTTTTTCTGTTTGTGTGTATCAGTAAAAAGTTCGTAAGACAGAAAGGAAGGAGGGAGGGAGGGAGGGATGGGGAAAAAAGAAGGATGGCCAGTTAGGTAGAAAGAAACATAGAAGTCAAAAGAAGAGTCTGTTTCAGGGAGGAAGGAATAATCAACTCTGAAACACTGCAAGTAAAATGAAGAGTTGAGCACTAACTTCTGAGATGAGTAACACAGGACTGACTTTTACAAAAGCAGTTTGTATGTAGTGGTGGAAGTAAAGACCTGATTAGAGTGAAGAGAGAATAGGAGGGGAGGAATTAGAGACAGCAGTTAAAAGAAAATAATACCAAGAAGACAGGGCACGTTGGCACACACCTGTAATTCCAGTACTTTGAGAGGCCAAGCAGGAGGATTGCCTGAGCCCAGGAGTTTGAGACCAAACTAGGCAACGCAGCAAAACCTTGTCTCCACAAAAAAAAATCAAAAAAATTAGCCAGACATAGTGGCATGCACCTGTAGTCCCAGCTACTCAGGAGGCTAAGGCAGAAGGATCTCTTGAGCCCAGGAGTCTGAGGCACCATGGGCCATGATCACGCCACTGCACTTCAGCCTGGGCAACAGAGTGAGACCCTGACTCAAAAAAAGAAAAACAAAAAAACAAGAGATAACCAATATAAGAAGTTGACTGAAGAGAAGCCTTTCTGCTGTTTTGAAAGTCATTAGCCCACATAATACCACTGAGGAAGACTCAAATGTGAGCTAATGACCATTAAACCCAGACAGTATCAGGAGCTACTCAGAAACCCATGGTTGGCTAGTGAAAAACCTGGGGCTAGAAACTTGATCTTCTGGTTTCACAGCCAGGAAACCTGGCATCCACACCCATGTTATTCTGGCAGGCACACTTTGTTGCCTATCCAACAGCCAATCCCCCATTCCTATCCTGCCTTCTTCATCCCGCTGAGAGAGTCCGAATTTTGTGCAGCTGGTGGGGGGCAGTCTCACGATTTTAGGGAAGGCAGGCCCCTCTGACAGCCCAAGGTGGTAAGTCATGGTTGGGTTAAGCCACGTGTGGAATTCTTATTCCTCTTTGCTAGATTTCCCCAGACTCTCTTGCAAGCCAGGGGGCCACATGACAAGTTCCGACCTGTGAGACATAAGACAGAGTCTACTAGGGGACTTTTTGGAAGGATTTTCTTTCTGGTAAAGAGACAATGCCTCATGTTATTAAAAAGAACCTTATTTTCCACCCTTTCAGAGGCGTCCTGCATTTGTGCACAGTGAGAGGACATGATACTAAAGCTTAACAACCAGCTTTCAACCATGCGGTAACAAGGAGAAGGATAAAAACAAACAAAAAACCAATTACAGTAATGTTGGTAAACCAAAGGATAGAAAGCCTGAGTCCATTATGACCAACCTTGACACCTCCCACCTTCCAACTTCTTGTTAAATAAATAATAAGTATCCTGTTGGCTTCAGCTTTTGATTGTTATTTTTTTGCTACTTGAAACAGGTCACATCCTAACTGATTCAGTTGCCATTAGAAGGAATAATAAAAATGTAGATAACATCCTTAGAGAAAAGGTGGTGACTGGATAAAATACATGGAAGTCATGACATCATAATAGTTAAGAAATTTGGTGACTGACCTCTATTCTTCTATTAAGTATAGAGAAAACCCACTGAATAGCCCTGGAACATTCATCATTCAAGAAACATTAAATTTTTACTTCTGATATTCCTGGCACTAGGTAGGATTCTTAGGATGTAGAAATAAAAGACGGTTTCTATCTTCAAGGAACATGGAGTCTGACAAAGGAGACTGGTTAATAAGACAATTAACTGAAAGTATGAGAATTGCTATCTTATGATAGGAGTATGTTCAGGATACTGTGGAAATTCAAACAAGGACCATGAAACCCTATACAGGCTGGGGGAAAGGAGGAACCAGGTAGAGTTTCCTAGAAGATGTAATGGCTGACCTGAGTCTTGAAGAAGGGACAGGGTTTTGCAAGGCAAAGAAAGGGAAAGAAGAGAACAGGTATACAAGGAGAAGGGAAGGTTTGTTCTAAGGCAGAGAAGGCATGAGAGAATGGGATAATCAAAAACTGTAAATCTCAATATTTTGCCATTTGGGTTTGAATCTTTTTCATTAAGATTTGGCAGAGCTGATGGTAGCTACAAATATGTTTGTTATTCTCTATACTTTAGTTATTTTTGAAGTATTGTATAAAAATTTTTATGTGAATAAATGAGAGGTGAAAAATGAAAGCAATGTGTATAAACTGTCATTTCACAATGTGTAGCACTCAGAACACCAGGTCCATGGGGGGTAGTAAATGATTGTGAGCCAAAAAAAGGAGATGACTCTATGGTCAAATAAGTTTGGTTAAATGGGAAATTGAATTGTGTTCATTATCGTAAGAATTCCCAGAACCCCATCTTTAAAATTAAATTAAATTAAATTAAAAAAAAAAAAGAATTCCCAGAACCCTTAGTATTCCCATGTTGATTGTTACTGTCCAAGAGGGGGCTACTACCTAATGCGTTTCCCAACATGTAATTGACCATACGTTCCTCTTTTATGTAACCCTCTAAAGAACTGAGACATTAGAAAGGGTTAGGACAGACTATTCCTTCAGAGAACTTGAATGGGAAGGAAGTTAGTTACGGGATGGCAAGAGAACAGGATGTGGGTAAAGGGAGACATTTCATAAGATGGAGGGGTCAAGAGCATGTGTATACGCCAAGGACAAAAAGCAGGAATGAGGCAAAACAAACAAAACAAAAAACTGTTAAAGACATAGCAGCTGGAGAAAATGATTGAAAAGGTTAAAGATGTCATGATTTTTATAATCTTGTGTTTCTATGTTCTTGGAGAAGGTAGGACTCCAGATCAGAGACTTAATATACATACTAGAATCTATTTAGTGAATCTAGGTATCAGCTAGTATTCTTACAGTTACAAGAGACAGAAAACCCAACTCAAACTGACTTAAGTAAAAAGAGTCTTGGCTAGTGTAATTTAAAAGTACATGGTTCAGGCATAGCTTCAGGCATAGCTTGTTCCAGGTATTGGCCATAACTCCAAGGCTCATCTCTCTGCTCTTGGATTCTCTTTGTTGGTTTCATTCTTATTTTCCTCATGGCTCCTGGAAACTTTAGGCTCTTCTATTCTGGTTGCGAGGTAGTTGTAGCTCCATAGACATCACATCTACCATCACACCACAAGTCCTATAAAAAAGGAAACAGCTTGTTTTTCACAAGCCCCAGTTTCTTGCTGTGCCTCCTTAGTCTGATTGAATTATATGTCCATCCCTGAAACAATTCTTATGACCAGGAGACAAGGCATATACATATTAACTTAAATCAGCTAGTCCCTATGTACCCTGTTGAGTTGTACAAATTCCCAAAGGAAAAGCAAGGTACTGTATCTCAAGAGTGTGTTAAGAAAGTAACCTTTTCTCTCCAAAAAAGGAGACTTTAACAGAGTCCTTAGATTTTACTCAACATGATTTTCAGTTCTAAATGTTGGAATGTTTAGAGTCCCAGATCTGACAGCATGAATTAGATTCCTCCATGTGGAGCACCCATGTACGGTGAAGGGTGTTGACAGCCATCATAGGGAATGCTGATGCTTACTGAAGAAGTCATGCAATAAATCCTCTTTGGAAATAAACAAAAAGCAGCTTTTGAGAACCCAGCTTTTACCCAAGACCAAAACCTGTCAGCCACAGGCAGAAGTCATTAGCAGGATTTATATGTGCCCATATCCAACACTGAGTCAAAGGGAGATCCGCAGAGGGGATTTCTTTCTTCCGGAAACCCAGCGGAGGAATGGGGAAGACTTTCCGGGTAAAGTTTCAGAGAACCTAATGCATAAATCCCCTTAACAAACACTGGGATTTGGGTTTGTAACTCATCTCTCTCAGCTCAGGTCCTGTGGAGACAAGCTGCCACAGGGCCAACACAACCAAACCAAGGAAGAAAGAGGTTGCATTGATGCTGAAGATATGGAAACTATTCTTAAGAGCTGGGATTTTCGTAACATGGCACTCCACATTTTTTGGCTCAGTAGTTCCTGAGCTGTTGTTACATACCCCATGAAAGCAGCTGATTGAAGTCTGGTAGACATTGTCCCCTCTTTCCTATTTATAACTTCACTGCCCTTCATCTCAACTCTATTAAAGACTGTGCCATTAATTGGCTGGATTTTTCCAACCTCTGTGGCAAGTAAGAATGGAAAAGTCTGGATTTTCTCCATACTGCATTGCAGAGAATATCATTCACCTGCTAAGTTTCTGCCTCACAGGGAAGTTTTAAGAACCAGCTCGCTTGGTTTTCTTTTTTTCCTCTCTGGATTGACAGACATTCTTCATGACTTTAAGAAATGTAGCCAGTTCATATGCAGACAGTATGCCATGATTGCTCTTTGCCCACTTGTTGCGATACATGTAAAGTCAGGGCAGATGGTGAGTTTCAAAGGAAAGGATCCAGCATGCATCCTGCTGAACAAGAGAACAGGAATGATCTTGTATGATGATAAATGTTTGTGGTCTGTTAGTGCGCTGGCCATGCATTTGGCCACCATTCAACTGCCTCTACAGTTTAAATGGTTTTTCTTTTCCTCCTCCTGTTTGGTTGCAAACTTATTTTGACTGAGGATTTACTTGTCACCTCATGTTGACATTTCAAGTTATTGCATTAAGAAAAACGTAGGAGAAAGCAAACAAGCAAGTATATTCTAACAGGTCACCAGGCATAGAAGTCATACTCAAATTTCAAAGGAAAGGAGGGGGGCTGGAGTAGAGAATGGAGAACAGATATATTTATGAGGGGGAAAATCCTGTTGGCATTTTGGGCCTTACATCAGATCCTGGATTGTGGATACTTTCTCGGCTCCTGGTGATTCCTGGGACTGCTAAGGGAGGGATGATGTTGCCATGTAATTCTATGGAATCATGCTAACATTCTGATTTATCTGATTATAAGTGGCTGCAACAACAAAGAGAATAACTTTGCTTCAAGAACTGTTTCCACAGTGTCTCTAGGGGACAGGTTTGCTTTGGTCTATAAATTCCCCAAAGGCAAGCTGAGACTATGTAAATTAAAGAAATAGAGCCAGTGACAACCAACTCTGTGGTTTTATTTGATTTTCCAAAACACATGTCCATCAGCATGTCTGAGACAACACAATATGATTAAAGCATGGTAATAATCACCCGTATATTGCATTTTAATTGGTATAATGTGTGATGAATAGTAAAGTTGGAGCCACTGGGTATATTTTTACCTTTGAGCTATTTCTTTGATTCATCAGAATTTCCAATAACATGAAATAGGAATCAGAAAGTCTGTTCTCTGAGCTAGGCTCTGCCACTCATCAGCTGTATGACCTTGGCTATGTCACTTTATTTCTTTGTACCCCATTTTCCTCAGCTATAAAATGAGGGGCTTAAACTAGATGAGATCAAAGAACCTTCCACTGCAGAGTTGGACTATTCCAAGGCCTTTTCCAGTCTCTTGAATGTAATAACTGAATTCTGGGCTCTTAAGTCTATTTAGCAATTGGGTCTCCTCTTTTGTAATCTATGGCAAAGATAACTGTTGGCCAAACTTTGGATTTCTGAAACTGATTTCAGTGAACTGTATCGTCCATATTTTTGACTAGCTTATATTAAATGAGAAAGAGAGAGAAACAGCAATTTAAATGTATCTTTCCCCTGCCATTCTATTTCATGAGCACTTGCTTTGGAGCAAATGTGAAATGGGGGCCAGGGATCTGTGCATGCCTCTCAGAGGGTTAATATCTTCCGGTTCTGAGTGTGACTCTACACCTTAAATACACTGGTTGTATGTGGGGTTTTTTTTCTATGTAAATGGCCCCTAAACATAAGGCAACTACTTCACCTGATGCTTACTTTCCACTTGGTGGCAATTTCATGGAAGGAGATCTCTACTTCTCTTGATATCACATTACCCTTCACAATTCCAGAATCACTTCAGATCTTTGAGCTCCTAATAAGCAGTGCCCTTTTAAAATTATTTTTTAAAACAGTGAGTTTTAAAACACTTCATTAAGTGTTCTTGTAAAAACGTGTGTCATCAAAAAGACATATCATAACAAGTGTTGCTGAGGATGGGGGAAATTGGAGCCCTCATACATTGCTGGTGGGGATGTAAATGGTACAGCCACTATGGAAAACAGTCTAGAAGTTCTTTAAAAGGTTAAATATGGAATTACCGTATAAGCCAGCAATTCTACTCCTGGATACCTGGTTACTCAAGAGAAATGAAAAGCTGTGCTCACACAAATGTTCAGAGCAGCATTATTCATAACAACCAAAAAGCAAAAACAACCCAAATGTCCATAAAATGATGAATGGATAATCAAAATGACTGTATCCATACGATTAAATATTACTTGGCAATAAAAAAATGAAGTACTGATACATGCTACAACATGGGTGAATTTTGAAAACATTGTCCTATGTGAAAGAACCCAGTCACAAAATACCACATATTGTAATTCCATTTATATGAAATGTCTAGAATAGGCTAACCTATAGAGACAACAAGCAGATGAGTGGTTCAGGGCCTGGAGTGGGCACAGACGAATATACTACAGTCCACTGAAGTGTATTCTTGAAATGAGTGAATGATATGGCATGTGCATTATATTTCAATAAAGCTGTTCCTGAAAAATTTGTAATTAAAAAACCCCACAGTAATTGGAGCGCCTGATTGCCCTGCTTAAGATCTTCTGTCACATGTAGGACAAAAACCATTCTACTGGGATCTGGCCCACCTGCCACTCTGTGAGTTCATGCTTTACTCATTGTTCCACACTGGGCTCTATTCTGTTCCTCCTGGCACGTAAATTGTGCTTTTGTCTCCAGGCCTTTGCACTTGCTGTCCTCTTAGCCTGAAGTACTCTATCCCTCTGACTTTTCCATTTTTGTTGTTAAAATGTCACATCCTTAGAGAGCCCTTCCCTGACTGCCCTCTACCAAGTTTCCTCCTCATTCCCTGGTCAGATGCATCATCCTGTTCTTTTTTCCTAAGAGCACTTAGCTCTACCTGGAATACTGATTTTTTTTTTATTATTAATTTATCCTATGTCTCATCACTAAAATGAAAACTTTATGAGAGCAAGGGTGATGTCTATCTTATCAACTATTATATCCCCAGGGCCTGGTTCAGTGCCTGGCACATGTGCACTCACTACATGTGACAGATAAATGAATGCGCATTACAAGGGGCTCTGCTTGGCAGCTGAGAGGGGATAACTCAGTTATGGTAGCCCCCAGTACTGGGAATTGCTGAAAACCTATATCTGGGTGCCTTTATCCTTTCTCTAATATATAACTGAGATATAGGGAAGGCTGAGGTCGCTAAGGGAGACTTTGAGGCTTGGGAAAAAAATGAATGGACCTTGGAATTCTGATCTAATTGGGAATTTGCAAAATATTGTTCACAATTCCATTTGCTCACTCTCATCTTTTCAGTCTCTGAAATACTTTTTTCTCTTACAATTTTGTAATTATACACTGTATTTCTGGTGACTTAATTTTTTCTTTTTGTCTATAATATCATATTAGAACTTTCTTGAAGGTAGGAAATGTGATCATTCCTTAGTGTCCTCAACACATGTACAGTGTCTTGTATCTCCTAGGCACATAATACATACTTGACTGTTATTTATTTATAAACTCAAATGACTCCTATCAAGATGCCAATTAGATTTTAGAGAGCTTCATCCCAGGAGGTTACCTTCCTAGCACCTGGCCTGCTAGAGAAGTGGGGAAACCCGTAAGGAAAGCAGCACAGGCTTTCATTGACTCTCCACGGGAAGCAGGTAGGCTCACTTTACACAACTTTCCTTAGGGGAGCTCTGCTGTGGAAAGCCAGCCATCCTACCATTCTTTCTGCAGCCTTGTGCTAGGGTCTAGGGAGAAGGAGAAATACTACAAAATAGGTGTCTCCTCTTTCTATAACTGTTCAACCCAAGCTTTCCAGTGGTGATTCTTTATGGAATTCTGGGAAGAACTAAAGAAATAATGGTACCCTTCCCTGTCTTTTAAATAAACTCATTTATATGAAATGTCCAGAATAGGCTAACCTATAGAGGCAGCAAGCAGATGACTGGTTCAGGGGCTGGAGTGGGCACAGACAAATATACTACAGTTCACTGAAGTGTACTCTTGAAATGGGTGAATTATATGGCATGTGCAGGGGGCACTTGGGCTTGGGACTGGCTGCCCAGAGGAGTTGCTACTGATGCCAGGGAACAGACATTTGTGAGAAAGAAGGTCTCCTCCAAGAGTTGTTGCTATGAGCCTAAAATTGGATCATGAGATGCTAGATATGGATTTATGGGAGGAAGAAAGGATCTAGCTAATATCTGTTACTATGTTTAAACAAGTAAGTTAATTTATTTACAACCACTTACATCTGATTAACCCTTAAGCACAAAGTAGAAAATTGAGATTTATGTTGATTTTTCTGGTGTTACATTTCCCTAGTCTACATTTCAATGTAGAATTTTTTATAGTGATATTGTCCTAGGAAATACGATAAAAGTAGTTCAGATTTTTAAAAGGAGAGGCCCATGTCTTCTCAACACATATTTAATCTATGGTTGACAGCTTTGCTATAAAAAATGATCTTCAGTAATTTTACATATTACAATCTTTCTTTAAAAAGCTGATGAGGCATCTTTTTATTAGGTGCCATGTATAATGTTGTTCCTTCCTAAGAAGGAGTGTAATCTCTGTGAGAACATTAAGCTATATTACTCTGAATCTGAAAACAATGGCCTCTGTCCTTTCAGTATTTCCATTCTTGATAGGATAAAATAAGATCATCTTATATGACTCATTTACCTCCTTATATTTGTATGACACTTCATATTTTTCAATGGCCCCAGTACATATAATACATAATACCTGTATTATTTCATTTAAACCTCATGGGAGTTCTTTGAGGACAATATTATTACTGCTTTACAGATAAGAAAACCTGAGAATAGAGTTTAAGCATGCCAGGCTTACCCAGCGAGCTCCCATTCATTCACAAAATGTATGAAGCATTTATCAAATAAATACTATATACTGGCATTAAAGATACAAAAAGGGCCAGATGCAGTGACTTACGCCTATTATCCCAACACTTTGGGAAGCCTAAGTGAAAGGATTATTTGAGGACAGAAATTTGAGACTAGCCTGGGCAACATAGTGAGACATCGTTTCTACAAAAAAATTAAAAAATTAACTGGACATGGTGGCACACAACTATAGTCCCAGCTACTCGGGAGGCTGAGGTGGAAGGATCACCTGAGCCCAGTAGGTTGAGGTTGCGGTGAGCCATGATCATGCCACTGCACTCCAGCTTGAGTGACAGATTGAAATCTCGACTCAAAAAATACACACACACACACATTAATATATATATTTTATATATATGGACATATATATAAAATCAGACACAATCCCTGCCTTCAAAGAAGCTACAATCTAAGATTAGGAACTGTGCTGGCAGCAGAATTTAGTTATATCATTTCAAAGGCAAAGGAATCCAGATTGGGGAGTTTCTAGCAACTGCCTTAAGACTGGCCAAGATTAATGTAATATATAAATATGAGCATAAGTGTATTGATGGGAAGAGTGTCCCAGAGAAGCTTTTTTTACATTTTTATATGTCTAAGACTCTTGGGAACTACTAATTCATTATTAAATTATTTGATAGTGCAGTCCGTTGCTCAAGAATTTCTTCCTAGAGCAATTTATAAATATCAAATAATTTTTATGATGGACAGTTCCAAAAAGGGTTAAAATTAGCTTCTCTGGGACATATAATGGGAAAGTAGCTGAACATGATTTCAAAGGGATTTTTTAGGAGAGAATTCCAATTACAGAGAATTAATTTCCCTTTCTAGCTTACTAAGCTCTATTTCAGACTAATGCAGTTTCGAGATCCATATCCCGTCTCCCCTTATTTCAACAGATATTTTGAATATGAAAATCTTATGTCAAAACTTAGCTGAAGCCTTCATCAGGCTTTTGAAAGGCTAAGTAAGAATTCTGTTTCTAGGAATAAAAAGATTTGGATCAGAAAGAGCCTTTGCTGGTGAGAGTTCCTTTTTGGATGGTAGTTCAAGCAGTCTTTAATCATATTTTTGTTGATTATTTATTAGTTTCCCTTGGAAATCAAAGATTCACTAACGTAAAATGTGTTTTCCTTAAGATATTTTATGAATCAGAATCCACAGTAAAGAAATAATGGAAGATACATTTCCTTTGCTGATATGGAGTAATTGGGAATGAAAATCCCTTTCTCTAGCCCACATGGAAATGCCAAATGACCTAACTGGCCCAACTGTACTAAGCACAGTTTCTTTCTAGACAAAACTCTCATGCCACTGGTAGATAAAGAGGGTGCTTTCTCAGTAAATCCCAACTGTAGAGAACTAGAACTAATTCAAGTGAAAGTGTAGGCTCCCAGCCAGCTGTTTGGGTAAACTCACACTGAACCAAATGAAGGACTGATGAAACTTAATCTGTATGTATTCAAGTCATCAGCCCCAAGTATGTGTAATGCAGGCCAGTGGTGTTTGTCACTGTGAGAAACGGGAAGGCAGACTTTCATTCTCCACTCCTTGGGGCTGCCAGCCTGTGGCAGCTCTAGTCAACTTGGGACTTGCTCTTGGGGACCAGATTTTGACTGGTTTTCTGATGGAGGTTAGAAGGATTATGAAATGTGTTTACTTATACAGATCGCCCTGATCAAGTGAAATAATAAAGGTATTTTTAAAAATCTGCTTAGTAAAATACAAAGGAAATACAATACATTTCACACTTTTGAGGCCAATATGATTTTGGAGGATATACAATGTACATACATGAAAAATTTGGAAACCATTTGGAGTAATAAAGTGTGGCTATATTACAGTCATTAGATCCTGGTGGTTAAGGGCACAGCTCTGGAGCCAGATTGTCTGAGTGCAAAACCCACTCTACCACTTACTAGATATGAGGCCTGGAACAAGTTACTTACCTCTTCTCTGGCTCTTCTGTGAAATGGAGATAGTAAGAGTACCCACCTCATAGGGTTGTTGTGGATTAACAGATACAAACATGTTTAGAATTATCATTAATTCTTGTTTTTTGTTTTTGTTTTAAGAGTTGGGATCTCACTCTGGTACAATCATAGCTCACCGAAGCCTGGAACTCCTGGGCTTAAGCAAACTTCCCATTTCAGCCTTCCAAGTAGCTGGGACTATAGGCGTGAGCCACTGTACCCAGCCCAGTTATTGTTATTAACAGATCAGAAGCTACAAGCTCAAATGCTTGTAACAGCATGGTGATGATTGTGGCCTTCTGGGAATGCTGGGCCAGTGTTGCCAGATCTTCTGACATTTCAGAAGAAGCTTGAAATCTGGACTTTGTTAGAAATCTCTCAACGATTAGATGTTGTTGATTTATTCTAAAATACTCTACAAGCTGAATAAAACATTGTCTGCAGTCTGTGGACCACCAGCTAATGGCTTTTGGGTCTAATAATGTAACTCATTTAAATAAGGAAATTCAGCTAGGAAAACCATCTGATCAATTTATTGTTACACTGTGAAACAGGGATTCATTTTCATTCCACAACTATTCATTGAGTTCTTACTGTGTGTCAGCCCCTGTGCTGGTGCTGAGGATATATTTGAGAACAAGATAGACAATGTGAAGAAACCATCTGCTACTTTACAAGTTTTTGAAGATAAAGAAACACCTGGCACGTAATAGATACTCAATAAATGTAAGTCCCAACTCCTTCCATTACCTTTGATAAATCTAGACCCAATCCAGTAAGTATTTGGGAGCTAATTTAGTTTTCCGAGTATCAATAGTGATACAGCTAAAGACCAATGAACCTAGGGGGGACATACATAACTACTGTACTGGAGCTGTATTATGAGTGTGAGTGTCCTGCTTTTTCTCTGATTGATTATCCTAACTTTTATTTTATATCTACTTAGTACTTAAAGACTTGGGCTGTGACATTTTGCAGTTATTTGCATGTAACTTCACAAATTCTTCTAGTTTTTTTTTTTTTTAATTAGAAACTTCCAATGGATGTTCAATGGAATACCAGTCCTGTGAACTCATGCAGTGTCATTTGGGAAACAGAGACTATTATACATCCCCTCCCCTTTCTTGGAGACTCACAAAACCCCTTAGCAGAGCCCATTGGAGGCTCTGAGGAAAAACTGCAATTGATAAACATTATCTAAACAAATATTTTCCAAATGTATTTGACCAAGGAACACCCTACCCCTCTATTCTCCGTGTGATGCAGGTTAATATGCCAAGTTACTGATCTTGTTTGACCCATTTGGGGAAATGCTGGCTTGCCAAATTACTGCTTCTGCTAGAAACTAAAGTTTCTTGCAATTTCTCCCCCATCCCAAAATCAACACAGAGGTTCAGAAGGCTCAGACTTTATTTTCAAGAAGCCTAGCAACTTAAGTGTGGCAGTGGCCAACCTGATTGGAAACTCTTTAAGGAAAGGAACTGTCATGCCATTCTCCACACAGCATCACCAAGCCCTGGGTTCTTATATGGAGGGTGTTAAATAAATGCCATAGAATGCTACAGACTGCTGTAACTGTGGTGGCTTAACCAAATAGTGATTGGCCCCAGGGAGAAAAAAACCTGCAGAAAGTGTTAACAATAAATGAATTTGGATACAGAGTATGTGGGTGTCTTAGGGTATTATTCTTGTAAGTTCTCTGCTAGTTTAAAATGACTTCCAAGTTTAAAAAAATTATTTTCAGTCTGTCAAACTACTCTTATAATGTATAAACTATACCTCAATCTGAAAACAAACAGGCCAGGCATAGTGGCTTAAGCCTGTAATCTCAGCACTTTGGGAGGCCAAGGCGAGAGGATGACCTGAGCCCATGGGTTCAAGACCAGTCTGGGCAACATGGTGAGACCTCGTCTCTACAATAAATCAAAAAAATTAGCCGGGCATGGTAGTGCATACCTGTTCATGATACTCGGAAGGCTGAGGCGGAAGGATTACTGGAGGCCAGCATGTTGACACTGGGGTGACCATGAGTGTGCCACTAAACTCCAACCTGGGCGACGGAGTGAGACTCCAACTCAAAAATAAATAAACAAGCAAATAAATAAATAATTTTTTTAAAAAACTCATTGCAAGGCATGGCAAGCTGAGAAGTAGGAACAAGGAAGAAAAACGATGGATGTTCATAAACAGATAGGTCAAGAAAAGGGAGTGAGAATTTACTGGGAAGGACAAGTGAGCATCAAAATCAGCAGGTTTGGGTTTTTCCAAAGTTCAGTGCCTGATATTTGTTCCAAGATGGTATCTCTCAAGAGCCCAGTTCCCAGGCTACATTCCAGACAGTGTTTGCCCAGGCTTCCCACCAAGTCTTGTGCCAGTGGCATTTGCCAGCACATTCTGCCCTCACAAGTTGCCGGCTCCTCCACCGCCACCTGTCCCACCTGCCTCAAAGATACACATCTGGCTTTTCTGCTTTGAATCCAGCCAAGTAATCTCTACTATCATGTAGCTTCCTCCATGACTCACCCTACTCAGCCATACTCCTCAGTGCTTCATGGCAAGACTCAACTTGACCCTTCTTTGGAGAGAGAGGAATAAATGTCAGAGTTGAAGGTTCAGCTGTAAAGTGATGTTTTCCACACTTGTACACACTTGTAAACCTGCATGGCAATAAGGAATTTGAGTCTATTTTTGGTCGTTATGAGCTTTTTAGATAGGGACATTGAGCTAACGCTACCATCCTATTAAGCCTCAGTAGCTCCAATAGGTCTTTTTGGTTGTGAGCAGAGTGCTTTTTTTGTTTGTTTTAATAAAGTTCCTTCCCTCCTATCTCTTCATATTAGTAAATCTTCAGTAAAATGTACATGGGAAATCAATATGGGAAACTTCAACCCAGTTGTAATAGTCAGGGGAAGATCATTCTAGCCTTTACAGTCAGTCCTGTTGACACTGATATTTTTATAGCCAGTTCCTCCTCACTCTTCTCTACCTCCTGATTTTCATGAAAGCAAGTGTTTTAGGACAATGAGAGTCACAGGATTTTAAATAGCCTAATTCCTAGGTGTGTTTGGTATGGAAACAAAGATAACACTGTTCAACACTGAATATGTGCCCCTGGGTGAATGGCCAGGTGTTGTTTCAAACGGAACCATGAGACTAATTTCTTCCTGGCCTCTGGAAACCAGCTGAAGCAGTGGGCCAGCTGGTATCTCTTCAATCTTGCATACCAACATCTTTCTCTGATTCGCAGATTTCCTTTATCCCCAGCACTTCCTCTGGTATGTGCATCCCCGACAGTAAGCGATATCTCTTATTGGATTTGGGCATTTTTCAATCGTGAGTCTTCTGTAGTGGGGAGAGGCGGAAGGGAGGCTGGTTACATTTGAATATTTCCAGAGGGAAGCTCACTTTAATCTCATCCATTTCTGACTCCTGTGTGTCAGATGACCTCCACATTCACAAGGGGATGGCATTGAAGTAATTGAGGATGGCATTATGATCGTTATTCTTTCTAGTATTTAAATGATTTACAATTAATCTCAGAGAAGACAAAGTTAATTTACATATAGGTGTAATATCCACGACTAGGAATATGAAATAACAATATACTACGGAGAGTCTTATCTAGAGTAGAAATTTCTTTTGGAAAGTTTCTGGTGACTTTCATTTGCAAAGCACAGCTCTTTCATATATATTAACTCACTGTCAATTATCTGAGATTTGGAGAGGACCTAACCAGAGATTTAAATGGTGAGTCACAGAGTAAAACTTGATATTAGAAAGCAGAAGTCTATAGCTCACAGTCTGGTGGCTTCCAGAATACCAGATCATTTGCATAATTTCTGTTCCCAAATAGCTGTTACAGGCATACCTTGTTTTATTGCACTTCACTTTATTGCATTTCGCAGATATTGAGTTCTTTACAAATTAAAGGTTTGTGGACATCCCGTGTCTATCGGCATTATTTTTTCAAGTCTGTACTCACTTCATGTCTCTGCGTTACATTTTGAAAATTCTCATGATATTTCAAAAATTTTCATGATGATCGTATCTGTTATGGTAATCTGTGATCAGTCATCTTTCATATTACTATTGTAATTATTTGGGGGGCTCCATGAACTGCACCCATATTAGGTGGCTAACTTAATCAGTAAGGGTGTGTATTTTGGCAGCTCTTCAACTGGCCAGTTCCTTGTCTCTCCCTGTCCTAGGGCTGGACTGAGACACAACAATATTGAAATTAGACCAGTTAATAGCCCTGCAATGGCCTCTAAGTGTTCAAGTGAAAGGAAGAGTTGCATGTCTCTCACTTTAAGTCAAACTAGAAATGATTAAGTTTAGTGAGGAAGTTATGTTGAAAGCCAAGACAGGCCAAAAACTAGGCCTTTTGTGCCATACCGTTAGTCAAGATGTGAATGTAAAGGAAAAGTTCTTGCAGGAAATTAAAGTGCTACTCTAGTGAACATACAAATGATAAGAAAGCAAAACAACAGCCTTACTGCTGATACGGAAAAAGTTTTAGTGGTCTGGAAAGAAGATCAAACCAGCCATAACATTCCCTTAAACCACAGCCTAATCCAGAGCAAGTCCCTAGCTCTCTTCAATTCTATTAAGGCTGAGATGGGTGAGAACACTGCAGAAGAATGGTTTGAAGCTAGCAGAGGTTGGTTTATGATGTTTAAAGGAAGAAGCCATCTCCAGAACATAAAAGTACAAGGTGAACTATAAGTGCTGATGGAGAAGCTACAAGTTATCAGAAGATCTAGCTAAGGTAATTAGTAAAAATGGCTACACAAAACAACAGATTTTCAATGTAGACAAAACATCCTTCTATTGGAAGAAGATGCCATCTAGGACTTTCATAGCTAGAGAGGAAAAGTCAGTGTCTGGCTTCAGAGCTTCGAGGGATAGACTGACCCTCTTGTTAGCGGCTAATGCAGCTGGTAACTTTAATTTGAAGCCATAGTCATTTGGTATTCTGAAAATCCTAGGGCCCTTAAGAATCATGCTAAATTTACCCTGCCTGTGCTCTATCAGTGGAATGACAAAAAGCTGAATAAAAATACATCTGTTTGCAGCATTTTTTACTGAATAATTTAAGCCCACTGTTGAGACCTACTGCTCAGAAAAAAAAATTATTTTCAAAATACTACTGATCACTGACAATGCACTTAATCACTCAGGAACTCTGATGGAGACATATAAGAAGATTAATGTTGTTTTCATATCTACAAACACAATATTCATTCTGTAGCCCATGGATCAAAGAGTAATTTCTACTTTCAAGTCTTATTTAAGAAATACATTTTATAAGGCTATAACTTCCAGTAGGTAATGATTCCTTTCCTAGATCTGGGCAAAGTAAAATGAAAACCTTCTAAAAAACATTCACCATTCTAGATGTCATTAAGAACATTTGTGACTCATGGGAAGAGGTTAAAATATCAACATTAAAGGAATTTAGAAGAAGTTGATTCAACTTTCACAAATGACTCTGAGGTGTTTGAGACCTCAGTGGAGGAAGTAGCTGCAGATGTGGTGGAAACAGTAAGAGAACTAGAATTAGAAGTGGAGCCTGAAGATGTGATGGAATTGCTGCAATCTCATGACAGATCTTTAAAGGATAAGGAGTTGCTTCTTATAGATGAACAAAGAAAATGGCTTCTCAAGATAGAATCTACTGGTGAAACTGCTGTGAACTTTGTGGAAAGATAAGGGATTTAGATCATTATATAAGGTTAGATGGTAAAGCAGCAGCAGGGTTGGAGAAGATTGACTCCAATTTTGAAAGAAGGTCTCCTGTGAGTAAAATGCTATCAAATAGCATCACATGCTACAGAGAAATCTTTCATGAAGGGAAGAGTCAATCCAGTCAACAGATTTCATTGTTGCCGTATTTTCAGGTATTGCCACAGCCACCCCAACAGTCAGCAACCACCACGTTGATTAGTCAGAAGCCCCAACGTCAAGGCAAGCCCCTTCACAGGCAAAAAGATTATGACTCACTAAAGACTAAGATGATTGTTAGCATTTTTTAGCAACCAAGTATTTTTAAGTTAAGGGATGTACTTTTCTTTTTTTTAGATATAATGGTATTACATGCTTAGTAGACTACAATATGGTATAAATATAACTTTCATATGCACTACAAAACCAAAAAAGTTGTGTGATTCACTTTATTGTGATATTTACTTTATTGTGATGGCTTGGAACCCGACTCACAATACCTCTGAGGTATGGCTGTAGACAGGGCCAATTTGAAGCCCAAACTTCACCTGCATGCAACCTACTTATGTAGTAAATCCCCACCTGTACCCCACAACTCTAAAATAAAATTTCAAAAAAGATGCATTAAGAAAGGTATCTGAGGCTGGGCTCGGTGGCTCAGCCTGTAATCCCGCACTTTGGGAGGCCGAGGTGAGTGGATTACCTGAGCCCGCGGGTTCAAGACCCGCCTGGACAATTTGGTGAGACCTCATCTCTACAATAAAAATCAAAAAATTAGCCAGACGTGGTAGCACGCGCCTGTAATTCCGGCTACTCGGAAGGCTGAGGCGGAAGGATCACCGGAGCCCAGCAGGTCGAGGCTGCGGTGGCCGGGAGCTGCCACTGCACTCCAGTCTGGGCAACAGAGTGAGAATCCAACTCAAAAAAAAAAAAAAAAGAAAGAAAGAAAGGTATCTGAAAGTCATGAGGGACAGAGGAACTCTGATAACTTGAAGCATGTCCACTGCCAGCCAGTCCACTGCCAGCTATGTGCACTTTTTGACACTTCTAGTCTAATTTATATCCATTCTCACACATGAGTGTTTTATAGGAACTGCATTTTCCTTTGCTAGTAATATATGCACTTTGATATTCTTCAAGAGCCTGCACTACTTTGTCTCTGTCTGTTTTACAGACTTGGTGCCCCCTGATATAGTTTGGATGTTGTCCCCTCCAAAGCTCATGTTAAGTGTGATCACCAATTTTGGAGGTGAGTCCTAGTGGAAGGTGTTTGGGTCATGGGGGTAGATCCCTCATGAATGACTTGCTGGTGCCATCCTCTCCCTCTGTGAATTTCCTCAGGAGCTGATTGTTGAAAAGAGCCTGGCACCACCTCTCTCTCTCTCTCTCTCTCTCTCTCTCTCTCTCTCTCTCTCTCTCTCTCTCTCTCTCTCTCTCTTCCCAAAGAGCCTGGCACCACCTCTCTCTCTCTCTCTCTCTCTCTCTCTCTCTCTCT
>CAUYQG010185736.1:0-13023 GCA_963574415.1 Tarsius wallacei
CAATAGAAGGGGACCTGGAATTAAGAGAGACTCAGCAGTTCTACGAAATAATACTTCTAGGAAGAGGGAGGCATCTTAGAGGGGGAGGTACTCCTTGAATGGATACACATGCAGTTTCTTTTTCTTAAATAAGAAAAAGAAGAATAGGAAGAGGAAGAGACAGGAGGAGGAGGAGGAGGAGGAGGAGGAGAAGATGGAAGACAAAACGTAAATAAAATAAGAGTGTACCTAAAAATCAAAAGAAGGCAGATGGAAATAAATTAACAAAAGAGATGTCTTTTCTGAAAGGGAGTGTCCCTTATCATGGCAACAGAAGAAGATGCATAGGTAATACAAAGGAATTCATAGGCACCACTTAATACTTACAAGAATAATAGTGCAAGATCAATTTTTTTTAAAGTAGGAGCATTGTATACAATAATTAGCAAAAGTTACTTAAAAATATATGCACTTTAAAATATCAAACAAAGCAACTTTTTTCTTTGCTTAAAAAAAGAAAAAGATTGAATAATAAGACATAGGAAATATAATGCATTAAAATATTCAAAGTAAAGTTCTATAAGAGAGATAAAGACAAACGTATGGATTCTAGCAATAAACGCAAATGGACTTGCCTCACTTAATTAAATAAGATTTTTAGTTGACTCTCAATAAAATTATTCAATTCTATGCCCTTTAAATGGGGCACACATAAAACATATTGATTTAGAATGATTAAAAATAAGGACCAGACAGAGGTATACTAGGCAACCATAAATCAAATAAAGCAGAAATTTTGGTCTTGATGTCTCACAAGTAGAAATCAGTCAGGCAAATATAGTATTAAATATAGTAGTAGATATCACAAGGCCCATAACTTAAAGTGAAGATTTAACCTTTAAGAATATTTATGTAACAAATAGCACAGCTACAATATTAGTAATGGATTTTCAAAGTAAAATACATTGTAAATAAAAGATTTCAGCATATAATTAGATTTCATAGCAAATATCCTACCCCCCCTTAGATAGAAAATCTGAAAACTATAATGAATAAGGTAGAGTTTGTAGGTATATAAGAGTGTCATATCTCAATATAGTTTCTATTTAAGTGCACATAGAAATTCATGAAATTGACAAATTTAGAATTAAAATAGTATTATCTGGTACAAGGAAATAAATATAGAAAGTGATAAAATATAAGAGACAAGGTCTTTTCTACACATAAAGTATAGAAAGTGGTGTTAAGTAGAAATATAAACTACAACTACAAAATAAAAAAAGAAAGAAATTGTGCACATCAGAATCTGCGAGATGCAATTAAGAACAGCTACCAGAAGATTTATAAAATTATGGACTTATTTATTCAGTCAATAAATAAAAGAATTAAAGAAGACACTCTGAGGTCCGCTCTGGGGAAGATGTGGTGGTGAGACCACCTGGAAGATGCCAGAGGTAGTCATGGCAGAAAGTGCCTTTGATTTCAAAAAGTTGTTGGATCAGTGTGAGAAGCAGGATGTGCACATCGTTACATCCCCAGGGCAGTCAACTTCTAGCTTTATATGTACTCCATGACATGAATAATTATTTGGAAAAGAATAACTACTTGCTCTAAAATCTGCAAGTTCTGAGCTTGGGGGGAATTTGGTTGGTAGGACAAAGAATCTGGCAGAGATATTTCCCCAGGATTTATACCACCATCAATCATCAACATTCACTAGTGGGCTGAGATGGTCCAGCCCATCATGGAAGTAGGTAGAGGTGAGGCAAGGAGATGGGCCTTCACCTTTGTCTCTGAAGCACATACCTCAATGACCACTGATAGTTTTGCAGTCTTTAGTGGAGTTCCTTAGAAGAGGCTGTGAAAAGACTATCAGAACAAGAATGACAAGCTTACTCCACCACAAGCTTGTTCTGTCCAGAAAGCCTTTTGCAAGGGCCCAGAATGTTTCCTTTAGCAAATTTTTTCCTTCATCAGAGCCTGTCCCAGTCTCTGCAGTCCCTGATGAATAGCAGTTAGCCAGACTGACCAATTTCATGGCTTTCCTTGAAAGCTCATGTGTCACCCTGAGTTCAAGGTCTATCTTCAGAATCCTTTATACTAACAAATATAGAAAGGTACAATTTTTATTTTCAATTTATTAGACAGGTGAAGTATTTCAGCAATCCTTACTGAGCATGTGATAAAATACAGATGTAATATAAAAAGTCTTATATTACATCTGTATTTTATATGTATTTTACATATATATATGGGGAGAGAGAGCGCTTAATCTGGACTAAACCCATCAGTGTTGCATGGATATCTTATATTTCCCAGTGACTCATAAATAAGTCTCCTGTTTCATATAGAACAGTGTTCCTGCCCCAGCACAAGCTATCCTGTTATCTGTACCAATGGTTGATAGTTAGTTTATTTGGAGTTTGAGCAGGACTGTCCCCAGGGCAATATCTGAATTTCTGGGGATTGTGATTCGCCCTCTTCAAAGAATATGCTCTCTTTTCTTTTTTTTTCCTTTCCTTTTCTTTTCTTTTCTCCCATGTCATGAGAGTCACAAATGAAGAATATAGAAACATGGTTAAGAAACAAACAGACCCTTTCCATGGTAAACTAGTTTAACTTTAGATTTTTTTTCCCCAATACTGTGTGTATATCCATTGCCGGCAGTGGAGAGCTTGCCATGAAAATATGATTTATTTAAGATGTCCATGAGAAGTACTAAGTTTTCCCTTCTTCTTTCCTGTCGGAAGAAGGGAAGAATTAAATGTGGAATGCATCATACAGGGAAAGAAGATATGAAGACAAGTGATACTACACATTGTACAAACTCTTCTGCAGCTTGTTGGTGGCCTATGTTTCTCGTTTGGTTCAAGTTTTCTCCTTGGAAGAAACACTGCACAAGTCTTTCATTCTTTATGTTAGCCCTCTGAAATCTGAAGTTTGTTGTATCTTCAGGTTAAAGCACTCCTTTGTCTATTCTGCATTGGTTCAATAACTATTTAACTGAATTCTTCAGCTATTTCATCTAAAGTAGTTTCTAGAAATTTTATTATGTGTCTGTAGACACATTCCAGTTTGTCAATGTCTCTCAAAATATGAATTTATTAATTAAATAGAAATGGCCTAAAAGAAGAAGAGAAGGAAAGAATTAGAATACAAAATTAAATATATAGCTAAAAAAACCCCAGTGAATATAAAAGAAGAATAAGATTTAAAAAAAAAAATCAAGATAGGAACATAAATTATTGAGTTAGAAAACTACTAAAATTATTTAACAAATCAAATATTTGATTATTTGAAGAAAATACACAAGTCTATTAGTTTATGTTACCAAGAGAAAAAGGAGAAAGTAATATGCACAAAATATAAATAAATGATGCAACTACTTTGTATTTAAATTATAAAAAGAGGAAACCTTAAGTTTGTAAAGCAAATACATTAGAATATCTGAAAAATATAGTAAATTTCCAAGTAATTTATAAAAGTTAACTCCAGTAGAATTTAATATATCATATTTCATAGAACAAATAAAGAAGTTTCCCTCTGTCAACAACCTCAATTGAAAAAAGGAAGAGGGATCAGGTTTAGATAATTTCATACAGAATTTTTTCCTAAACTTTCAAATATCAGATAATCCCAATGCAGCTGAAGTGGTTCCACGGCATATAAAAGAGGAAAACTTTCATTGTTTTAAAATGAGACAAATATAATATTGCTACTTAAGCCAGATATAAGTTGCACGAGAAAGCAAAAAATAAAATGGAATTAAGAGTATAGATGCAAAAGTCTAAAGAAAATATTAACAAACAGTCTACAACAGCTTATTAAAAATAATTGACTATGTTGGATCTATTTTGGAAATGAAAAGGACTTTAAATATTATGCTATTCATTAATACAATTGGACATTACTGGGTCAAAGTCAAGTGCCTGCACAACTTTGCTGGACATTTCCCAAATGCCCTTCTCGTGCTGCATACTTTTGCACTCTCACCACTAATGCATGAAAGTCTTTTTTCGCAGTTTCTCTATATTGTCAAGCTTAAATACATTTCAGTCTATATTTATTTTCATCACAGGTGAGGTTAAAGATTGTTTAATATACTTAAAGGCTTTTGTCTTTCTTTTCCCATGAATTATTTCTTTATTTTTTGGTCTACTTTTTATAAATTTTCTTATGAGGAGAGGTGCTTTTAAGAACTCTATATATCAGAAGCTGATATTATGTCTCTAATATATGTCACAATTATTGTCCCCAGTTTATCATTTGTCTTTTGATTTTGCTTAAAGTTACCACCATAAATGAGCATCAATATATATTCACATGCATTCCTTTTAATAACAAAAGACTAGAAACAAATCCAAAGTTAATTAGTAGGAGTTTGGTTGAATAAACTATGAATCACTCACAAAATAGAATTCTTGAAGTAATAAAAAAACAAAGATTTCTACAAACTAATTTTGAGTCACCTCCAAGACATATATTTAGACATATATTTAGAGAAATAAAAGAATAAAAGTCGCCGGGCTCGGTGGCTCAGACTGTAATCCCGCGCTTTGGGAGGCTGAGGTGAGTGGATTGCCTGAGCCTGCAGGTTCGAGACCTGACCGGGCAATTTGGCGAGAACTCATCTCTACAATAAATCAAAAAAAAATTAGCCGGGCGTGGTAGCGCGCGCCTGTAGTTCCAGCTCCTTGGAAGGCTGAGGCGGGAGGATCGCCGGAGCCCAGCAGGTCGAGGCTGCGGTGGCCGGGAGCGGCCCCTGCACTCCAGTCTGGGCTATGGAGCGAGACTCCAACTCAATGAATAAATAAAAGTCACGTGCTACCCCTTGGAGGTAAAAGTTCCACCAAATCCTTACTCTGAAAATTGCTATTTAAAAGGAAATAAGTTAATCATTTACTTAATTTAGGAGGAAGAAATGATATTCGGGTACAATTGATGATAAAAAAAACTCTCCTTTTTTACATAAAAAGGCAGCTAATAAATACCAAAGACATGATTGAATTGGGAATTAATATTGCGTAAACCTCAATGAAGTAATTGACTGAGGCAATAATCATCACAGTATGAGTAAGTGGGTGGGTAGAAGTTATAGTAGGTAGAGTATTTACACGACACAAGTGTTTCTTCATAAGTTACTTATGGAAAAAGAAGATGCCATACACACCTTGAAATTACCAGTGGAACACCCTATCATAACTTATTGTGATGCAATATTAAGTAAAGCACAGCATCTCTCTTGAAATGACTTTGTCAAAAATACCCGAATTTAAAGAAATTTTTTGACTGACTTCCAGTTTGCAGGAAATATAGGGCTTATGTATCTCATACAAAAAGCTGGCACAAATTTTTCAGAATCAATGTCATTTAAAAAAAGAAAGTTGGGAAGAGTAGATGGTTTAAAGCAAAAAACATTAAAAAAGCCAAATGCAAAATGTAAACCCTGGTTGGATTCTTATTTTTTTGCTTTTATTTTTTTAAAGTAGAAAAGGTATCATTCTTTGCAAAATTAGATATTGAAAAAAAGGAATTTGGGATTCAATGGAGGACATTTTAATATAGAGTGAATATTGAATTAAATTAGAAAAAAATAGTAGTTTTCTTAGATGATCATTGAATTGCGGGTTAGTAGGAAAAATAAGTTTTTTTAGGAGATGCACTTTCAAATATTTTGAAATGAACTATCAAGCTGTCTAAAATTTACCTTTGAAGAGTTCTACAAAAAATATGTGGTACCTGACGTATACATGGCAAAATGTAAAGAAAAATTTAGCCTAATTGGTAGATACACTGGTGATCCTTGTACCATGCTTTCAACTTTTCTGAATGTCTGAATGACACATAAAAAGTTGGAGAGAATGACTTAAGAGACATAACAGTCTGTTGAGATGTAGGACTAGAAGGTATACTTTATGGATAAAACATTTGTTTATTCACTTATCAATTGGGTACTCTTGACAAATAATTCAAATCAGTGAAAACATGTGTTTTATCAGAATAAAGTTTATACGCTCTTGTGGTTCCAAAGGACCATGATAATCCAAGCCCCACAGTTTGGTATAGCTAGCCATTATGACTTGCCACCTGGTTGTAGACAACATGTTCAGAGTGGTCCCGTCGCATCAGGTGGCTGACTTCAATCAATCCCAACTGGGATGTTTCATCCAAGGCGGCTGGCTGAAGAATGTCAGACATGGGCATCCTGTGAGCAATGAGAGAAAACAGTAAAGTAAAACGTCCTTTAGGTATTGTCCCAAGGGCTATGGCAGGTGAGTGTGACTTTTGTGGTACTCTAGGATAAAATCCACCTCCTCAGTTGATAATTCAGGAAATAGTTATCTACCTAGTGTTGTGTGAACTCTATTCTCAGTTACCAAGGAGCTAATGTCAATTAGGGAATCAAGAGTAATATGCACAAAGCCCTTGAAAAATATAGTCACAAAATATGTTCTAGAAAATAAGTGAGTCTTGCACTACCTTTTTTCCTCCATCTTTCATGATACTAAGACAACTCTGTTTGCACCATTTCCATATTATTTTCATCTCTGTCATTAGATTTGAAGCCCTTAAAAATATTTTGTTAATTTTAAATGCACAGTAGCTAGACATGTTGAAACCAGGCATGGCGGTATAAGCTTGCAGTTCTAGCTACTTGGCTGAAGCAGGCAAATCCGTTGAAGCCAGGAGATCAAGGACACAGTGTGCTTTGCTTTTGTGAGCAGTCCCTGAATTCCAGCCTGGGCAACATAACAAGGCCCTGGTTCAAAAGACAGGGGTAGGGGAGAGAGAGAAGGAGAGAGAGGGAGAGGGGGAGGGGGAGAGAAGGAAGGAAGGAGGGAGAGAAGAAGGAAGGAAGGAAGGTAGAGTACAGAAATACTTGTTAAGAGATGGCACAGGGTGGTAAAAAGTCAGACATTGCTTGATGAAAGATATTACATTATTTGGTATAATGTATACCTCCTTCAAGTTCAAATAATCTGATTGAAGTTTCATACATTCTATATAATTAGGATAAAATTGTAAATTGCATAAGCTTACCAGTTTACAATGTATTTTTGTATACAGTGCAGAAGGCAGTGAAATAATTTATATTTCCATTTTGCATGTGAAATAACTGAGGCACAGAGAGGAAGTGATTTGCCTAAATCCACCCTGCTAGTAAATTGCCTACAAGTTTACCCTTTTTCTTCTCTCCTTGATTTTTTTCTCAGACTACTGAATCCCACCAAACTAATTTGTCCTTGTAGATCTAGCCTAGGGCTCAACCCAGCTAGTGGTGAAGAGGAGAGCTAGCACTTCACAATTGTGAATGCTCTTTGCCTGATGTGCTTTTCAGCAGGAGAAGCCGACAAGTGTGCTTCTCCCATTTGCAAATGGAGAAATAACTGAGGCACAGAGAGGAAGTGATTTGCCTAAATCCACCCTGCTAGTAAATTGCTGTTTGGTCATGATCATCTATTTCCGGTTTATTTTATTTTAGTGATGGTCGATGATTCACATTCTTTTCATGTCACTGGAGAAGAATGGTATTTTCCTGTTGACTCCACATGAATATGAAACACTTGAATTAGACTCGTGGCCCTGGGAAGGCATTTCTGCCCTGGTTGCTTCTGAACCTCCATGGACTCCTTTGCCCCAGTCAAGGATTCCAACTTCATTGCTCCTCTTAGGAAACTGTTAAAGGCACCTGAGGGCTCTTGAACTTTTGATACTGATGGGTAGAGAGACACTCTTTTGACTTAATAGGTTCTTTTCACATTTGCTAGGCTGTGTTTGTTTTACAATACCAGCAGGCTGGGACATCCAGAGGAGGTCCTTATCTTTAATTCAGTAGGCAAGCTCTTTTCCTGCCTGTTGTTTTAGTTCTTTGGCTTTGTTTTTCATTTCAATTTACAGCTATCTGTGCATAAAACACTTGTTCTGTTTAGCTAATGTCTTAGAATGGAAGCTAAATGAATGTTTCCAATTTTTTCTTTCCGTAACAGACAGTGATTTTCTAAACAAAGAATTCTGCAATGGGGGAAGGTGAGAGTCTATCTTTGAGTCTGCTTCGTTTAGAGATGTAGCACATTTACTCTGTTCTAATATCTACCTAGGACTCACCCCTCATGTGTGTACCCATGTGCTCATATATTCTCGAGTTAACTTTCTTAGACGACGATACCTGCTTTATTATTGTTTTCAGCTTTAAAACAGGAATTTTTTAATCAAATATAATTCTTTTAATGGAACTAATTAAGTTTCTAAATTATTAACTTTATCAATATAGTTTACATTCTTTTTCACTTGTTTTTAGCAAAAGAGATAGCTTTTCTTTGTTGTTCTACCAGGCAGCATAAAGACTAGAGCATGCACAGTGCTCTTATAAGGGAAGTAGTGGACAAGAACTTCATGTTTGTGGGTGAAGGGAGAGCCGATTCTTTTGATAATAGGTTTTTTAAAAAATCACAGAGTATACACTCACAATGTGCATGGAGAAGACAGAAAGGAGTAAAGGAAGAATGAAACAGGTTTGTTTCACAACATAGTGTATTCGTAGAAAATCTGAGGTATACCAAGGTCAACTGTCCAGGAAACGGTTGCCATCAAAGATAGCTTACTGCTTGCAGTTCCCCAAGAGGTGGTGCAAGCCATGCCACAGAGCCACACAGGAAAGTTCTAGGGCTTCTCTGGAGGGGGAAACCATGGGCAAGGGTCTTTGTTGTGGATTCTGTAGAAAAGAATGGGTGAAGCAGGATAAGCAGGATTAAGATCGGCTAGTTTGAATAATGTCAGCAGGTTCTAGGACATAAGGACTCTCTCTGGCTGGCTGTTGCCTGGTCCTGGAGAGATCTGAGCAGGTAGACAGTGGTCCAGAGTGTGAGACCCTGATAAGGAAAGTGGTTGCATGTGTTGGTAACTTGCAGATGAGTTGTTTGCTACCTCTAGGAATTGGTTATCCTTGGGAAGGGTAGTACTTCCAGGGTCACAAATGCCTGTGGTCGAAACACCATAATATAAAAAATAAGAAAGGTGGTTGACACTGGGAGAAAGAAAAAAGGGGCTAGAGATAAATTAAGTTGAAAGACACATAAAGTGCCCTTAAATCTATAATGATGTTGTTTTAGAAATATAATATACTACAAATGAAAAACAAAACAAAACCTTGTTTTTTCTGTTTTTTGTTTTTTGTTTTGATATATCCATGAAGTTTTAAGCACTCCCACTTCTTGGCCCCATAGAGCATTAAAAACATTTCCACTATGACAAACAAAGTGCTTCAGGTTCTAATTATTCCTTGGGTATGTTTTTTTTTCTATTGAACAAGGAGCCCTGGAATTTGGTACTTTATCATCTCTTCTGGGTAGTAGCATCTAGCACATTCCACAACCCTATAAATGTTTTGAAAAGTAAGAGAAATGAAGACTAGAAAAATGGAAAGGAAGAAGGAACATACTAAATTTCCAAAGACTGCTAGTGTAAGAATGGGATTTGAGACTAAATCTCTAGGAAAATAGCAAATGACAGAAGTATTTTGTAGTGAAGAGGCTAGTAATAGGAGTATTGCCTAATGACATATATCATTTAAACCACTAATGTCCCAGCCATCTTGGTAGACACCTGTGTCACTACCTTCTTGATATGATTGATCCCCATATTAATATCTACCTATAATTGTTGGAGAAAGGTAAGATTGAAAAATGAAGACAAAAAAAGTTGTCATGTGCTAAAGTGCCCATAATCATGTATACCATAGGAATCATGATATTTAGGAATGAAGCATAAAAATAAAAATCATAATCAGGTGTTGAGTTGCATGCTATAAAATCAAAAAAGAAGGGACAAATGTGGGCACCAAATGAATCAAGATAGATATCTATGCTTTTCACAGTTCAGGAGGTAAACCAATGTGCTATGATACACTGAGCTAAAGAAAGAATTTGTCAGCTGAGTGATCATAAGGGGCTGACTTAATGTGGCCATATCTGCCGTCATCAGATGGAGTCTGACTACAGTTTGAATGAAAGATACGTAGGGAGGGAAACCACTAAATCTGAAATTGAGTGCTTTTAGAGGTGGTGGTCTCCTATTGTGAAAACCTAAATATAGGTGTTGACAGAGTAGGCATTGTCAAATGTAACCACTCATTCATTGAGCCTTTGTTATTTCACATTTCCTAGGATACCCAAAGACTCCTGCAAGAACCTCTGTGGGATCAGTAACAACTCTTAGAACAATCAAATAGACCCTACACCAAGGATTACATGAAGCCAATGAAAAGCGCTCATGAAAACACAGAAAATGGAACTCCTATTCTCTCTCAGTCAGGCTTTGATTTACTGGTCCTTTCAGCTTTTGGTCTCTGTGGTATAGAATCAATAATTGATCATCTACATCAGTGATGGTAAACAGGTTTAAACTTGCTTGTTAACTCCAGAGGATTGGCAGAGTTGCCTGGAGTCTTGCATTAAATAATATCCTAAGGCTACATTTCAGCTGAGCAGTAAAGAACAGTGACTTCAATTAGCAATGCCCACCTTGGACGCTGTCGTTAAAAACAGGGCCATTTGTGACAAGTATTTGACATCCTATTTCCAAATACTCTTCTCAATTTCTTGGGTGGTTTAATGATATTTCCAGGCCCAGGAATGCATAAAAGGTTCTCATACAATTCTTATGAGAGTTATATCTCCATTTGATAATAGTAAAATAAAATATATTAATTTGCCCAGATAGCCTCCTATATTTTAAATGGTAGATTAAAATGATCTATGTGTCACAGGAAAACTAATGCTCACTCACTACAGGCCCACCTAAGACCCAAAAGTTTACCTGGATAACTAGACAACCTGTGTGATTACAACGGTGTTACCCATTACTGTTTTTTGAAAACTGTCCTTCAATACCACATGTAGAATGAGTGCCTTCTAGTCTTGTGGTATTTTTAATCAAATACAAATGAGGTCAATACTTATTCCAAAGTTAAGACAGACCATTTTTGAGGCAGTTTAGAATTTTGAAACTTGCTTCAAATGGATGATGGCTTCCTAGTCTTCTTTCTCCTTTGGTGACAAAATCAGTTTAATTGGACAGGTGTTTTCTTAATGCAGTGACAAAGTTAGAATTTAAAAAGTATGTTTTGTGTAAAATGATAGCACTGGAAATAATTTTTTAAATGCGAAGATTTTGTTAATTGCACCAAACGAGGGATTCTTACATTGTTAACTATAATATCAGCAAGAAGATGCATCATTGCCTTGCCTGGTGAGGAACCTGCCATCTCCACACCTTGGGTTCTTCCAGTCTTCCAGAACTTGCTCAATTCTCCTGGGAGAAACCAAACAGAAGTTTTATCTAAGGAGACAGAAAAGCAACTCTGAGTTTAATTTTAAAATATTACAGGGGAAAACACAAAATGGAATGCTTGTGCAGCTGCCAAGCATAGACAGAAAGGTATTCTTTAACTTAATGAAACTTTCATGACACATAAAGGGCCAAGCCATTTTTTTTCTTTCATTTTTCCATCCAGGAAAAGTTCAGCACCATTTCTTCCATTTGAATTTCACATTTTTTTTTTCTTAACAAGCTTTGTTAGTCACCCACTTCCCCTGCTCCCCTTCCCACCCTCATAATTTTGTGTGTTAAGAATTCAAAGTGTTCTGACTTTTCTCAAAGTTTTCATTTTTATTTTTAAGTTTATGCTGCTTTGTGTAATTGCTTTTCATTAAACTTAGAATATTTGCCCCTTGTCCCCCATGAACGATAATAAAATACATTTTAGGCTTGAATATTTTAACTTCACTGACAAATTTTTATTTCTTTCCTTTCTGTGTAGTCAGACATTTAATTTTAAATCCCTTATTCATGATTTGATTAACGAGGCATTATTGGTATTTATTGGATGCAGGTTATAAACTGCTCAGGGCATAAGAACACAGTGACAGTCGCAGGACCCTTGAAGAGACACAGATCCCTAACTACAGTGTTCACAAAGAAATTGGGGCAGCCGGGCTCAGTGGCTCAGCCTGTAATCCCGCGCCTTGGGAGGCTGAGGTGAGTGGATTGCCCGAGCCTGCGAGTTCGAGACCCACCTGGGCAGGCAAAATCTCATCTCTACAAAAAAAAAAAAAAAAAAAAAAATTAGCCGGGCGTGGTAGCGCACCTGTAGTTCCAGCCACTTGGAAGGCTGAGGCAGAAGGATCGCCGGAGCCCAGCAGGTCGATGCTGTGGTGGCCGGGAGCGGCCACTGCACTACAGTCTGGGCCACGGAGTGAGACTCCAACTCAAAAAAAAAAAAAAGAAATTGGGGCTACCAGAGGATTTGGACTTTTTTTTTCAGTTCGAATTGTATTCAAGAGAATACATGGCAGTGTACCTACAAATTATTTAAAGATAAAGAATGTTCTCATAAATATGAACAAGATTGTCATAAACCCACAAGTGCAAAGAGAGGTCAGAAAAGTGATATTGGTGACAGCATAATATTCTGAAAAGGTGAAATCATGACTCATGCAGAAATACAAGTATTTTGCTTCTATGATATGATATTAATGATATGAGGGAACCAGACAGATATTTAGCCTGTTCAAAGAAGTCAAAGAAGCACATATTTAGATAGAGTAAAAAAAGCACTGAAATGAATTGTAAACTTATACAAATCTGGTTTTTCTTTTTCTTCTGGCTTAAAACACCACAAATTAATTGCCTTACATTTCTTTTTTTTATTATTATTCAATATTTTTTTATTATGATATTGTGGGGTACAGTTAAGGGTTAGGTATACAAATATGCCTCGTTCAGGCACCCTTGTTGATAGGAAGTGTCTCCCTGTCTCCAGACAAATATTTACTACCATTAATCACATCACCCTACCCCCCCCCCATAGTTTCCCACCACTGTCAGTCATTTTCTTGTGGTAATACGTTGGATGATCAAGGTCTACTATATGAGTGAGAACATGTGATACTCAGTTTTTTGTTTCTGTGAGAGGTCACTCAGTAGTATAGACTCTAGTTCCATCCAGGTTGCTGCGAAATTCATGATTTTGTTCTTTTTTATGGC